>CM022299.1:9436323-9468080 GCA_011799875.1 Thinopyrum elongatum
ACTTTACCGTTAGCACAGGACAACCATAAAACCATCCGCTCCGCTTGTTCGCCCTCTAGACCCGCAGCAGAAGAAAAGTATGGCACGCCATAATGAACTGGCAAGAGCACTCGGTCATTGTTAACATTCCATTGCCGGCTCATCTATCAGTACACAACACCGAAAGACCAATTAAACAGTTCCATTACATAAAGTTTCATACACACTTGTTCTCATAACAACATACAAACTCTCTAGCTAAAGCATTTAATGCAACACCAAATGCGCATCAAGATCGCAACTAGGAACAATTGATCCGACAGATAATGCATACCAAGCCTCGCTATCAATCGGCATACATTTCTAATCATTTACTAATCTTACAGACGCCATTCTAATCCATCACTCTGATCTTGTGATGCATCCGACGACATCGGCAACATGCAACCTCACCAGTTTCATACTTCATCTTCTTCAATTATTTCAATTTTTACTTTCAAAATACTCGGTTCTGTTCAACTTAAATTTAACCTATCGACAGAAAGGTCGGTTTGGAATTTCCGGTTCCACATACATCACTAGATAAACCATCTAGGTCACGCTGGTCGGAATATTGTCATAGCACAAAATGCCCAACAAATAGTTATAAAGACGAATCATAAACCACATCCGATCATATCCGACGACGTAGGGACCGACGGGCCCGAAGGATATCACAAACCATAGCCACTCTGTATAACAAACAATGTAATACGCTGAAGCAAAATTATACAATGTACCTATCTAAATCACACAAACTATGATTATCTTTTTGTAAGAAAGGATAAGAACAAGAGGCTCACAAAGGTTGCGTTCCGCCCGAGACGGGACGGTGTGGTCAGCGCGGATCGCCGTGTTGGTTAATCGACAGGGATGGGAAAGCGCACTAATGTAACCACACCTACAAATGTGATACTAAGAAGTATCTTGAGACTTCAAAAGTGCATATAAATCCAATAAACTAACCACATATAATACTCCAAACTAAAACCACAAATCACTATACGTAATAGAGCATGTGCAGAGAAGCCTAATCTCAGCATAGCAGAGATGAAAGGACAAGTTGCTAACCCTTTGTGAACACTTGCGTATGACCGATACGCAGGTGCCTTCAAATACTTGACAATTTTGCGCAAAAATGGAGATGAGCTCGAAGATGGAGAAGGAACAGAAAACAGAGAGCAGAAGGATAAGGGAAGGAAGAACAGAGAGATAGCGGGTTGGACGATAGGGTTTATATGAAGGAAGAAAACGTAGCTCCCGTCGATGACACAAACCGGCGACTAAAGCGTTAGTTAGCCTCTAGTCCGCCGTTTGTGATACGAAACGCGGACTAAAGAGTGCTAGCTGGCGGCCCCAGCTGACACCACCTGGCCCACCACCCTTTAGTCCGCGTTCGATGTCACGAACCGAGATAATAGAGGTTCAACAGAAACAGGCCGCGACGACTAATGCTTCCGCCCCCCTAGCCATGCGAATCATTTTTTGGGCACTAATAGAGTCACATTAGGGCCGGTCCGTTACAAACCGCAGGGACTAATAGGTTGCTCAAGTAAAGTAGTTTTTCTACTAGTGCTTGTATGCAGTCTCCATAGTGGACCTGCGGCTGGTGCGTAAGCGTCCCCCCCCGGAAAATTTTGATTTTCGCGCCGTCTCCCATACGAGCCTGCTATCCAGGTATCAGCAGCCAGTGCCTCATAGCGTGGGGTCAGATGCAGTTCTGAAGTTGCGATTCTAGAATAAGAGGGTATGTATGGGATGTTGCACAATTATAAGTTGTAGTAGATGTGCAGTTTCTTACTGCCCTTGATAATGAATTTGCTTGCGAGGAGGGTAGCAGCATGAAATCTGTTACCCGATGTTTTGTTGCTCCCTGGAATTTGTCTAATTTCTGATACGCAGACACAGCATGAGTAGGGGAGTTTCCAATGTTCTGGCAATCCGCAATCCTAATATGATCAACTGAAATAGCTAACAGGTTATCTGAATTCACCACTGACTACTAGTTAAAAGAAGATGAAACTTCCGAGACATTGAGAAGGGCAATGCCCCCCCAGATATGATCGTGCACGGGGCGTCAGGTGTATGAAGAAGTCGTATGGGGCTACAAGATTTATTATTTGTGTTCAAGACACCCGCCGAAAGATTAATCTAGCGAACCTTGATATACATACTTGATGATGGACATGCGTAGCTGTCGATTTGTTTCGAAACCTTAGAATGCCACGCTAAACAAGTTTTTGCCTATGAACGATTAGAGGCATCTAAACTTGGTTTTGCAGTGAGGATTTGCAGTGCATGTGATGGGGTTATAGCAGTGCTCATAGTAATTTGAGTCGTATGAGATGCTCTATGATGTAAATGATTAACATGACCTGCGTGTTCATTGATTCGGCCATGATGGCTGGAGCCATATGATCACTTTACATGAACACTAAGTGGTCAACTTAAGTAATGCATTTTTTATTGCTATAGAGATAAGCAAATTATCTGGTGCACGAAAAGGTGCTCCCGGGTGGCAATATTTGCAAAGGTTGAACACCGACGCGAATGATGAAGACAAGAAAATACAAGACATCTCCGTAAAAAGGGCTATTACCATATATGCTATGATGAGCTATAGTATTGAATTGCCTGAGATGGTTATTCCCTTATGATGCACCCATTCTTGATTGCACGGTAAGTCGCTTTTATTGTTGATCTTCTCACTTAAAAATATAAAGTAGTTAGTGTTCTCCCAAGTGTAGCACCGTCAGGCACTATCTCTTCGGGGTATCACATGGATACATGGGGTGCGAACGATTAGAGGAGAAGTGTGAGGCGGGGAGGTGAGGACCTCGCAACGAGATTCACGTGGTTGTCTTCTGACGTTCAGGCATGAAAGCATTGAGCTCGGAGGAAACACACGCATCGAAGATGAACAAGAGTCACATAGCGGATGTGATTGGCAAGTGCCTACCAATTGCAATTCTCGTCCGTGAGATGGATACATCTTGGGTTAATGTTAATTTGGGTCTTGAATCACTCACAATCCATTAGAGGATATTGATTTGAGTGGTGAGCGCACTTTAGAATAATTCTAGTGCAATTAATTTTGACACTGTTCTAAAGTATGATTTGCATAATAGTTGTGGATAATGCTGTGTTTCAACTCCCCTATTAAATTGAATAGTGTTAAATATTATGGTTTAAACTTTACAGTTGGTACAAATGTGAGGATGGTCCTCAACGAGTGCTGAGGAAGACTTGTCCTATCGCAATTGCTTTCGAGTATCCTCCGCAAATGCTATGGATTGAGTGACTCGTCCTCGATCCAAAAAGCGAGAATTCGTTTCAGTCAGTGCAATTACGTTTGCTTCCATGAGACCCGAACTTCGAAAGATTTGGGATAGTTATGTGATATTCAGGAACTGAAAATTAATTTTCTGATTTACAAACAAAGCTAAAAGATATGAAATATCCCAAAGCAATGTTGTTTGCAAAACTATTAGTAAAGGTGTTAATATACATTAGACATGGATCAGAAAGGGATCCGAAGAACGCCTGTCATATGATGAAAGGTTGATAAAAAACAACTTAAAGAGGAAAGGAAGTGTCCGAAGGGTGTTAGTGAAACTTTATGCCTAGGAAGTCCGGGGGCTAACGCCACTCTAAGTTCGGGTGCTACTTCTGAGAGTAGGAGAAAATACTAAAAGTTTAAACTGTAGAAGTATAAACGGCAGAAAGAAAGAGATGGAATATCCAGCTCATGATTGAATGTCTCAAAGTTTTTGATGTTATAGAAGGCTGGTCAAAGATATAGTTCTTGGAATATGGTTAACATTTTAATCACTAATCTTGGGTATCGTTGAGTTATCCAAAGATACCAGCCGAGTGCATTCTGTTGCGAATCAATGTAAGAACTACTATGGCCTGAAAGACTAAGCCAGGAAAGGAATGAGGTTCGGTATACACAAGGAATAGAAAATGTTACTCTGTACATCCATCGGTGTATTATGTCTGTATTTACTTTTATAATTCATTTAGTTTTACAACTCTAGCCCATTGCATTAAGATATCTTGCAAAAGGTGTTCATAAGAGAAAGAACTTTGATGTTCGGGTGTTATGAATAACATAAGGGCCGTACTGTCATTATTGAATGAGATATATGTTATGAATATTGAAACAATACATTACCTCTGGATTTATGTTTCATAATTAATTTTAGAAGTTTTACACAATCTATTCCCATGCCACAATGTTGTTGCAAAAGGGTGTTCATGAGAGAACAATTGTTGTCAGTAGTTGAATAACATTAAAGGGCAAGCTTTCATCCTAGATGGGACGTATGTTATTGAATATTGATGGTAAATGATACATCATAACACGGACGCTAAAATGTCGCACGCCCAAAGAATACCACACAAGTTGTGAGCACTGATTTGGTCACATTGGAGGAAAACCCGCATGGAAATTCATTATGATTTTGAATCATCGGACACTTGCAACTTCCTCCAAAAGTGAAAGTGACTGAAATTTTACCGTTCACAGGCCATAAGAACGAGCAAGCAAAGAACGTTATTGGTGATCAACATTTTGATTGTATGTAGTCCGATAAAGGTTGTTTGCAAAACAGTGGATGGTCTACCTTCAAAAAATGACTCAGTAGATTATGGATATTTCCTTGATGAGACATAAGTCTGGATCTTTTGAAATCACATTCGAAAGGTTTTCAAAATGAGAAGAAATTCTGTAACAGCAAAATTATGGTTCTACAATTCATTGCAGAAAGGAATCTGAGTTACAAGTTTAGCCGAAGATATGATGGTTGTGAAAGGGGTTTATCAACCTTGCAACCTCCCGGGAACACCACTTGCAAGTGAAAGTCCGTGTGAAGATAATTGAAACCATTCATGACATGGTAAGATCAAAGATGACATAAATAAATTTGCCATTATCGTTTTTAAAGTGATGTTTTAGAGACTTCGGCTTTGAAAACTGGAAAGAGCTCCATCGGGTATGTTGAAATGATTGCATGGTATGGTACGCCCCACAACCATGTATATCTTTTCTTCAACATTTTGGAATATGGGCTTGTGTAAAAGGTTACAACTCTATTCCAAATCAGACCAATGTGTATTTTTGTAGTTATCCCCAAAATATTGGGTATTCCCCCACCACTATACCAGGCAAAGATTTGGCCACAAAACGGTATGCTTTTAAGAGAATGTTTCTTGCATAATGGTGGTGTTGGAGAACAGTGCAACTCGACGAGGATAACTATCTTCGTCATCAGGTCAAAGAACAGAGGGGGGGGGGGACTTGGAAGTAATTCCATGTTTTCCTACTGGCTAATACGGAAGCCTCTAGACCATAGATTATGGACTTCGAGTCGAACTTGGCAAGCTGACCACGGAGGGAAACACGCGTGCAAAACTCTCGGTGCGCATACGAGATTTGTTGTTAAGACAACAGTTATACCTATGATACACAAGGAAGAGTGATGGGCCCTTGACTCCAGAATTGACTAAATGCCCATCAATCCGAGCTACTTTCCATCTAAGTGATTCAAGAGTAAAATCTTGAATACACCTTTCGGAAGAACTTAGAGTCTCTGAATGATTTATGGAACTAAAACTGATACGGATAAAAATGTTTTATCCCATAAAGCTCGACCTGTTGAAATACAAGTTCAAGGTAGGTGACTCGATGAGTTGTTTCACGCTAGCGATGCTTAACGTCGTTTCGGGTTGAACTAGCATTATAATACATATTTCAATCATGAGATACGAAACATGGATGATGAAACGATTTCCATTTTTATGGAAATGAACCAAGGACTTGCATGTTTACATCCAAGGTCATTTTATCAATCCAGACTTGCTAGTAAGTGTGCAAACTTCAGAGTTCCCAGCAATGGACAAGAAGAGGAGCAACAATGGAGTGATCTCGTGTTTTGTGAAATGGTCAAAAAGGGGTTGTGACTATCATCAATGGTGGAACGAAGATGTCTTGTGTAGTCAAGAATACTAAGTGGAGCAATAATAATATTTCTAAAACAACTTGTGTGCTTGAACATGTATAAATTAAAATAAATTCTCTTGAACGAATTGGACTTCATTTGAAAAATAGTTTTTCAATGAATGCTTTGGGGCTAAAAAGCTCAATATTATGCATGATACTATGGAGAATTATTTAGCCTAATGGGGCTCAGCAAATTACATGTTGACAAGATGCTTAAAACATTTTAGAACTAAAAACGTCAAGAGTGATTCTGTCGAAGTCCATATGAAAGAGTTTTTGCAAGAATCGGTGTCCCAAAACCCTGATGAGTAACTAACATGATGGAGATTCCCAATCTTGTGTTTGATTAATCCATGTATTCCATGTATGGTAAACAACCGATATGTCCGATACTCCCGCAGGTGTTGTTGGAGTATAGATACAAGATATCAAAAGTACTAGATCATGGGACCACAGTAAAAGGGTCATTGAGTACTAAAGGAAGCACTGATTAAATGTTGTTCTCGCAAGCGGAAAATCATGAAAGTTCATTGTAAAAGGTACATCGATTCGTCTTCATCAACTTCTCCCATCTATTTTCGATTGTAAATTGAGGGTTTGTGAATTCACACAATATGGTGCACAGTTAGTTGTGAAATGTTCCAAAAAAGTTACTGTGGCGAATTTATACAGAGGCGAAGTATGTTGCCGCTTTCGAGCGACAAAAGAGTTGTTGAATCATATTAGTTCATTCATGAACTTAGTATGGTTCCAAGATGACTTGGTCACTGGGACACTATTGCAGATAGTTGCATCCATAGCTTCAGCCTGAGGAATCAGGTTTCGACCTGATTCACACTAATTGCAGACAAGTCCACACAAAAATAGAATTGGTGAACAGACGTTGAAAAGCGAGGTATGCAAAGATACACAATGATCTGAATCTGTCAGATCGGTGTGAACATAGGCTTGTACCACCATGCAAGCATTTACCCAGTGTTGCATGGTGTAAGTCCTTAGCATTAAACTAGATTATTGACTCTAGTGCAAGTAGGAGTCCTGTAGGAAAGATATGCCCTAGAGGTAATAATAAATGTTATTGATTATTCTCCCTGTGTTCCATAATATGTTTATGTTCCATGCTATAACTGTAGTTCTTTCCGAGTTACAATAACACGAGGTCGGATGAAGAACTCATATGCATGTGTGGAATATAAACGGTAAAATGTATTCCTAGTCGGCCTCTAAGACTAGCTAAGTGTTGAATGATGGTTCTGTTTCCTGATCCATGGGCATGTCTATGCCTGCAACTTAGAGGCAACAATGTTAGAAGACATCTGTGTTGAATCGTACCTATTGATGTTATTGCTATGAGATGCACTTCGTCCACAAGTTAATGGTTAATAACACGAGTAGGAGGTTATTGTTTGACCTGATTCCTCTTTAACCATGAGAGTACGAGTTTCTTCATGTCTTGCCCCTTCATGAACTTTTGGGGTTTGTTAAATTCATCCGTAAAATGGGTGGGACTTACTTAACGGGGGCTTACGGGTTCTGGAAAAGTATTCAGTAAATTGATTGCTATGATTGGGATTTGCTCTCCGACGATGGAGAGATATCTCTGGGCCCTCTGTGTTACGCTCTCCATCATCGTCTGGCCGAACACAAAGATTTTGATCACAGGGATGCCAGAACATGGTAACGAGAAAGAGAACAAACTGGTAACGGGTAAACTGGCATAGTGGACAAGTTGTTGATGCCCGAGATGCCACATGTCTCACCTCGGGTAATTATAACATATCGCGAAGCAACAGAATAGCACACGGTAACTGGAGGTTCACATCGAATATACTTCGTGTGGGTATAGGGGTCAATATGGGGTGCCATGGCTCGCGATGTTTTTTCAGATTGATCGGAAGGGGTTTGGGTCATGTCTATACTTCACCGACCTATAGGGTCACACGCTTAAGGTCATTATCTGCTGAATATCTAACAGGGGAATTCTGAGAGAGAGTCCCTCGGAAAAAGTTTCGGGGACAGCGAGACTAAAGTACCGAAGAGAGAGGTCACGTATGAGTTCGGTGGAAACTGAAAAGTTGTTTCGGGGAATGCCATAAGTAATATTGGTTCCGGCACACGCTGATAATTCTTGGGGGTGCCGATGGAATCTTCTGGAAACTTCTGGAATTGTTCCGGAAAGAAAAACCGGAAATGTTCCGGAGCTGTGACCGAAACCGCTTTGTTTGCTTTAGCAGACTGAAAATCACTAATCCAAAATGTTTCGGAACAAATCCAAACATCATTTGTGTGGTAACGGGAATTCTTCTAGACCCACAGAAATATGTTCGGATTTACCGGTGGCGGAAATTGGTTCTTTGAAAGTGAAAATCACTTATGGATATTTTTTTGGAAAGCCACCTTTTAGTTTATGGCGTTTTGGAAAAAGGCTTCTAGAAGGGCTTGGGGTCCAAGAAAAGCCCCTCATGCGGCCCCCCAAGTAGGTTGCCGTCCAGAGGGAGGTGAGCTCCTTGGAGCTCCACATGGGCACCCCCCCATTTTGGCATAACACCCTATGTGAAAACCTGCATGATGTTGTTTTTGTTATTTGTGGTGTGCCAACCTACCCCTTGGTTTTTCGCCTATAAATGGAGGTGAGGGGGCTGCCCAAACCTCATCCTTGCTCTCACATTTAACATGCATTACATTTCTTGCCTTCTCTCTACTCCTCCCAACGGAAATAGTTTCGTAGTAGCCGAAAGACTGTCTGGGTTCAAGTGGGAATAGTTCTGGACGGCGAAGCCTTCTGTCGGATAGATGACCACCGTACTGTTGTGCAACTCTGTGCAGAGATCTTAGTGTCTTTGTCTTAGTTCGGGAGGAGTGACTCCCGAAGGGCTGTCCGGGTCACCGTCCGAGTTGTTTCGAGGGTCCTCCCCGAAGGGCTGGTCCAGAGTTGACCGTCCGAGTTTCAAGGGCATCGAAGGGCTGTCCGCGACACCGTCCGGGGGTATGTCCGGAACGTCTTCCGGAGGGCTGTCCGAGGGCAGGACGAGGGAGTCCATCCTCGAGGTTGGGAGTGTTGTAATCCTAGTGCGGGATGTGCACCGCCGTCGTCAATCGACTCTACTTCCCTGATGCTTACCACTCGATACCGAAAATGAATCAAATACTGTAGCAGTTCTCCATAGTTGGCCTGGGATGGTGCGTAGGTCGGAATTTTTTTGTTTCTGCCCTGCCCGCTTTCCCCTCAGTGATAAGACAGCCAAAATGTCACTTGAGTCGGAGAGTACTGCTTTCCAATATTTTCGAATACTTGTGGGAACCTCATCAAACATTTTGTTGTTATTATTGCTGATGGGTCTAATATATTACCTGTTATTCTCATTATCCGAACCTTATAACAAGATAGACGAACCCATGCATGCATTGCATGCATGAAGCCAATGTAATGTGGTGTGTGTCTAGCGTATTGTTGACCGATATAAGGGAATGATCAATATTTCCTTTACTCTGTGTTGGCATATAATTAGCCGGCGAGAGAAAGCTAGTAGAAGTTACTGTACATATATTGCTTGGTAGTATTGTAGATGCATCTGGATGAGACATGGTGGGTTTTTGTGTTTGGCATGCATTGCAAGTGGGGTGGATAGAAGCAATCAAAGATACGGAAGGTGGGAAAGAATAATATATCATTGATGAATGGTTATAAAGTAGGAAGGAGCGAGATATGGTGCGAAGTATGGGAGAAGGCTACTCGGGTCTCTTGAATCATGGGTTCCGCTGTGCACTACGTGATGCGAACGTAAGTTCAGGCTTTGTTCCACCCCCCACACCCCGCATGTTGACACATAAGGTCGTAGGTGCGGCCTAGGCTGTATACGTTTGGCACAAATGTTACCGGCCCTTTCCAGTACATCCAGTGTGCGGCCGTTCCGCTGTGTCTTTCATGGCAAGAAGGTTGTGCGGGTAGGGCGAGTGGGGTGAAATGCTCTTGTTTACCCATATCTAACCCCTCTGCTCAACTCAATATGATAGAATAGCCCCCTTCGAATAAAATTGTCAAAAAATCCCTAGCGAAAGTCGTGCCGGCCGACACATGTCCATTGCCGCCATACGGCGTGGCGGAAGCCACTTACCCGACACCAATCGTGTGGTCGGTACGCACCTTCTGCCTATGCCCGAGGTCATCGCGGTTGCCCACATATAATCTGGTGAAGGCTCTCGTCGCGACACACATGTACCTTCAAGCCGCCATCCCCTAATGGCGGAAGGTACACGTGTCGCGCGACAACTTTCCGCTATACCCAATGGCAAAGTGTACACTGTGCGTATGACAGCCTTTCGTCAGGGCATTTTTGGCAATCTTATCTGTTGTTTAGGGGGTGCATTTTTGTCAATTGCGTTCGCAGAGGGTGAGATATGTCAAAAAAATGATAAATGCGTGTCGTGGTGGTGGCAGTGCAGAAAGTAAATTAAAAAAAAAAGACCTGCCCTCTAGCCATGCCGCTTGATGTTAGTGGGGCCCAGATCCGTAATCATTTTGCACGCCCATGCCGCTTAGGTGGCTAATTGGTATTCGTCTAGTTAATTATCGTTCTCGTTGCCTTGGCGGTTACGTCAATAGATAAAAAAAATTAGCTTGCATTCGCCAATCAATGGAAAAAGACTGTGACATTAGGTTACATGCTGGACCATGTGACAGTGGGGTACAGGACTGGACCCGTAGGCATATACAAACAAACGATTTCTTTTTTTTTTTGGTAATGCTGGTTACGATGGTATACTGGCAGTGCCCTGTTCTACTGGCTAGATTCTCGATAGCTAGCTACCAGCTCTACTCCTCCCTGGATACAAGTGCGGCAGACCGGGAAGTCTCGGAATCCCTATGGCTGGACGGCACAGACCACGCGTCCGTGATGCTCGGCCCTCATATTAGGCATTTTTGGAACGGAGGGTGCAACCCTACAGGCAAAGAGCCTGTCGGTTAGGCAGTTGCAGAACATGATAGCATCATCGATTCTGCGCCCTTTGGTGTTTGTGTGGCTGATGTTAGTGGGAGTACACACATGCATCGGTCCCCCTGCATGCATGCAGACTCTAGTCCCATGAGCCCTATCATATCCGGGAGGGTTCAGGAGCGATTGAGATGAACAAGTAGTGTAGTAGTAGCTTAGCATGTCCTTTTGTTTTTTGCGCTGCTGGCCGGCAAACATGCGCATGCATCAATGAGGTGTGTTTGATAGAGTTGGTATCAAGATGCATGCGAGTAAAAAGTCTCCTTCTCGACACACTTGGGTGTTTGGTAGAGTTGTTAAAGGGTGCAATAGTCCACACTAGATCAACACAAATACACTAGAAGCATACCATGAGGAGCAGCATGCCATGAGAGGTTGTGCGTGAGATGAGCATGCATTAAGAGGAACCAACTATGGCAAAGATGAGAATGTAACCAACACACCCTTAGTCCATCCATCCTCGTCTGGCCTAGCACCTACAGTCTACTGCTGCAGCACACAGGCACAAACTATCATCCCACGACAGGGAGGGCTAATGCCAAAGTCTTTGGCCGGAGTATAACTGCCTACCGTTCGAACCATGGCGTAGGGTCGTTTTCCACAACCTAAACGGGTGGTGACGGTGCCTTTTGGTAAGTCGACAATGGCGGATGTGTTATGGCTACCATGCCTGTCGAGGCCATTGCGGTAGAAAAAGGTCAGATCCCGAAATGTTATACGAACAGGGTCAGATCGTTCTGTTGTGAGTTAATCACTTAATTCTGGTGTAATTGCGAGTTAATCACAAAGATACCCGCTCAGCTTGCTTTTGTCGTTGCAAATCGATTGTAAGAACTACTATGGCCTGAAAGACTAGCAGCCAGGAATAGTTTAGGTATACCACAGGGAACATAGTAAATGTTTACTATAACCTTCCATCTGTTGATATTACCGTCTTATTTATTTTCACTAATTCATTTACAGTTTCACGAAACCTAGCCCATGCATAAGGTATCTTGCAAGAGGTTGGCATAAGCGAACTTTTGAGGTTGGTGGTATGATACATAACGACCATACTTTCATTTGAATGAGATGTATGTTAGAATGTTCATAACAATACATTAACCTCTATATTTACTGTATAGCATTTTAAGAGTTTCATACACTCTAGCCCATTGCACAATGTTTGTTGCAAAGAGATTGTTCAAAAAATACATTGTTGATCAGTATTATGAATAACATGAAGGGCCAATGCTTCCATCCAAGATGGGACGTATGTTATTAATATTGATGTATATGGAACATCCATCAACACTGACGCTAAATGTCGCAAGACTAACAAGATACACACACCGTGTGGCACTGCTTTGGTCCACATTGGAAAACCCGCATGGAAATTCCATTATGATGGATTTGAAGTCCATTTGATTTTGAATCAATTGACACTTGCAAATTTCCTCCGAAAAGTGAAGTGACTGAAATACGTTCGGAGGCCATAGGAACGGAGCAATAACACTTATTGGTGATCATACATTTTTGATTGATGGTGTGTAGTTTCAAATAAATGTTGTTGCAAGTAGTGGTTTAATCATCTTGCAGAAAATGCTCAAGTAGATATGAATTTCGTGATGAGACGTAAGTCTGGATCTTTTTGAATCATTCGAATATTTTAATTCAATAAATTAGAAGTTAGAAGTATTGTAAACAAGAAAATTATGTTTCTACCAATTCGTATGCAAAGGAATATTGAGTTATAAGTTTAGCGATGTCTGATGAGTGTGAAAGGGGTTTCAAACTTGCACCTCCCGACACCACACAAGTGGAAGTCGTGAAAATGTAATCGAAAACCATTCATGACATGGTAAGATCAAAGATCTGCTAAAAATTTGGCACTATCCTTTTAACGTGATGCTTAAGAGCTGCGGGCCTTTTTCACAACTGAAAAGAGCTCCCATCGGTCGTTTGAAATGACGTCCATGGTGTGTACCAACCCCAACCATGTTATTCTTTCTTAACATTTGGAAATGCGGGCTGTGGTAAAAGGTACATCACTATTCCAAAACTGCACGGTGCTACTTTGTAGGTTCTCCCACCAGCAATTGGGTATTCCTCCCTCCTATATCACCGAGTCAAATAGTTTGCCACAAAGAACGGTATGCTTTTGAGGAAATGGTTCTTTCAAAAAGGTGAGTGGGAGAACGTGCAATCGATGAGATAACAGTATCTTTTTCTTCATCAGATCAAAGGAAAGAGTACCTTGGAAGTAATCTAGAGTTATCCTACGACTAGTAGAAAAAGGGGCCTAGATGTGAAGCAATTAATCCCGGCTCTGTAACTACCGGCACTAGTTGACCATTAGTGGCCGGTTCAAATGGCCTATGGCGGGCGGCACTTTAGTAACCGGTTCGTGGCGACCTTTAGTACCGGTTCGTGCGCACGAACCGGTACTCCTAAAGCGTGTGGCAGGCTGTTGTCAGCTGGGGCCCCACCAGCCACCGTTAGTACCGTTCATTCCACCGAACCGTGGTATAGAGGCGAAAAAAAAAGGTTGTTGAACATTGATGATGTGCTTGAATGGTGATAATGAACACACACAATGTCTGGAAGTTAAAACTAAGTTATAAAAATAAGAGAGGCACCATGCTAACCCACTTTGGTTAGCTCCAGCCTGAGACAACTGCAGATATGCCATGCAGTCTCACCATTTTCATACATGGCCTGGCTAAGGGGCAACGTGCAGGTGAGCATTGCCCACCTCTCCTTCATTTTCTTGCGTCTTTGCACTCAGGCTTATAAACCGCTACGATTTCCCTTAGCCACCGCCAGGCCAAAGCCTGTAGTCGCGGTGGGATGTTCCAACGCGGACATAAAGGACCTTCCTTGTATTTTTTCATGCATTTACTGATTTTTGAGCTAAATGACCTGAAATTGAAAAGCACTCCAAATGAACCTAGAAAAGTTGAAAGTGGCATGGTCTCATTCATTTGCCCCACATAGTATATGCTAAAAAGTTGAGAGGTTACGGCAAAAGACTAGATGCACTTCGTGTACAAAATGGCAATCTCTTTCGTAGTCTCAGGTTTCAGACGAAACTCGTCTGTTACAAGGCATTTCATTTTTTTTAACTTATTTCAACTCCAGACTTTTTGTGGGTTCAGTATCGCCATTCGAAAGCAAAGTCATCAATTTCAACCCTTTCTGACTTCATTTGCTATTTTTCATGCATTATTTACTGATTTTTTAAAGCTAAATGACCTGAAAATTGAAAAGCACTACAAATGAACTCTGAAAAGGTTGTGAAAGTTGGCATGGTCTCATCATTTGACCCACATAGCATGTGCTAAATGTTCAGAGGGTTACGGCAAAAACTGGATGCACTTCGTGTACAGAATGGACAATCTCTTTCGTCGTATCGGTTTCGGACGAAAACTCATCTGTTCCAAAGGCAATTCATTTTTTAACTTATTACAACTCCAGACTTTTGTGCGTGCAGTATGCACCATTCAAAGCCACGTCATCAACTTTCACCCTTTCTGACTTCATTGATATTTTTCATGCATTTACTGATTTTTTGAGCTAAATGACCCTGAAATTGAAAAGCACTACAAAAGAACTCTGAAAAGGTTGAAAGTGTGGCATGGTCTCATCATTTGACCCACATAGTATTGCTCAAAAGGTTTGAGAGGGTTACGGCAAAAACTGGATGCACTTCGTGTACAAATGGCAATCTCTTTCGTAGTATCAGGGTTTCAGACGAAACTCGTCTGTTACAAAGGCATTTCATTTTTTTAACTTATTCAACTCCAGACTTTTTGTGTGTTCAGTATGCGCCATTCGAAGCAACGTCATCAATTTCAACGTTTTCTGACTTCATTTGCTATTTTTCATGCATTACTGATTTTTTTTAGCTAAATGCCCTGAAATTGAAAAGCACTACAAATGAATCTCGAAAAGGTTGAAAGTTGGCATGGTCTCATCATTTGACCCCATAGCATGTGCTAAAAAGTTGCGAGGGTTACGGCAAAAACTAGATGCACTTAGTTAAGAATGGACAATCTCTTTCGTAGTATCAGGGTTTCGGACGAAAACTCATCTGTTCAAAGGCAATTCATTTTTTTAACTATTACAACTCCAGACTTTTGTGCATTCAGTAGGCACCATCAAAGCCACGTCATCAACTTTCAACCCTTTTGACTTCATTTGATATTTTTCATGCATAAATGATTTTTTTTTTTGAGCTAAATGACCCTGAAATAAAGGCACTACAAATGAACTCTGAAAAGGTTGAAAGTAGGCATGGTATCATCATTTCACCCCACATAGCAAGTGCTAAAAAGTTGAGAGGGTTACGGCAAAAACTGGATTCACTTCATGACAAAATGGACAATCTCTTTCGAAGTATCACGCGTTTCAGACGAAAACTCGTCTGTTACAAAAGGCATTTCATTTTTTTAACTTAGTTTCAACTCCAACTTTTGTGCGTTCATTATTGCTCCATTCGAAACCACTTCATCAATTTTTAACCCTTTCTGACTTCATTTGCAATTTTTCATGCATTTACTGATTTTTTGAGCTAATGACCCTGAAATTGAAAAGCACTACAAATGAATCTGAAAAGGTTGAAAGTTGGCATGTTCTCATCATTTGACCCCACATGGCATGTGCTAAAGTTGAGAGGTTACGGCAAAAACTGGATGCACTTCGTGTACAAAAATGGACATTCTCTTTCGTAGTATCAGGGTTTCGGACGAAAACTCATCTGTTACAAAGGCAATTCATTTTTTTACTTATTACAACTCCAGACTTTTTGTGCGTTCGTATGCACCATTCAAGCCACGTCATCAACTTCAACCCTTTCTGACTTTATGTGCTATTTTTCATGCATTTACTGATTTTTAGCTCAATGACCCTGAAATTGAAAGACTACAAAGAACTCTGAAAAGTTTTTGAAAGTAGGCATGGTATCATCATTTCACCCACATAGCATGTGCTAAAAAGTTAAGAGTTGAGAGGTTACGGCAAAAACTGGATGCACTTCGTGTACAAAATGGACAATCCTTCGAAGAATCGGTTTCAGACGAAAACTTGTCTGTTACAAAGGCATTTATTTTTTTTAACTTTATTTCAACTCCAAGAATTTTTGTGGCGTTCAGTACGACTCCATTCAAAAACCACGTCATCAATTTTCAACCCTTTCTGAGTGTCAGTTGCTATTTTTCATGCTTTTACTGATTTTTTAAAGCTAAATGACCCTGAAATTGAAAGCACTACAAATGAACTCTGAAAAGGTTGAAAGTTGGCATGGGCTCATCATTTGACCCACATCGCATGTGCTAAAAATTGAGGGGTTACGGCAAAAACTGGAACACTTCGTGTACCGAATGGACAATCTCTTCGTAGTATCACGGTTCGGACGAAACTCATCTGTTACATAGGCATTCATTTTTTTAGTTATTTACAACTCCAAAATTTTGTGTGTTTAGTATGCACCATTCAAAGCCACGTCAGCAACTTTTCAACCCTTTCTGACTTAATTCGCTATTTTTCATGCATTTACTGATTTTTTGAGGCTAAATGACCCTGAAATTGAAAAGCACTACAAAATGAACTCTGAAATGGTTGAAAGTAGGCATGGTTATCATCTTCAACCCACATGCATGTGCTAAAAGTTGAGAGGGTTACGGCAAAAACTGGATTCACTTCGTGTACAAAGGGACAATCTCTTTCGAAGTATCAGGGTTTCAGACGAAAGCTCGTTTGTTACAAAGGCATTTCATTTTTTTTAACTTATTTCAACTCCACTTTTTGTCCGTTCAGTATGCTCCATTCGAACAACGTCTTGAATTTTCAACCCTTTCTGACTTCATTTGCTATTTTCATGCATTTACTGTTTTTTGAGCTAAATGACCCTGAAATTTGAAAAGCACTACAAATGAACTCTGAAAAGGTTGAAAGTTGGCATGGTCTCATCATTTGACCCACATAGCATTGCTAAAAAGTTGACGGGTTACGGCAAAAACTGGATGCACTTCATGTCAAAAAGGACAATCTCTTTCGTAGTATCGGGTTTCGGACGAAAACTCATCTGTTAGCAAAGGCAATTCATTTTTTAACTTATTACAACTCCAGACTTTTTGTGAGTTCAGTAGCACCATTCAAGCCACGTCATCAACTTTCAACCCTTTCTGACTTCTTTTGCATTTTTTATCATTTACTTAATTTTTTTTAGCTAAATGACCCTGAATTCAAAAGCACTACAAATGAACTCTGAAAAGTGTCGAAAGTAGGCATGGGTATCATCATTTCATTCACCCACATAGCATGTGCTAAAAAGTTGAGAGGGCTACGGCAAAAACGGGATTCACTTCATGTACAAAATAGACAATCTCTTCGAAGATCACGGTTTCAGACGAAAACTCGTCTGTTACAAAGGCATTTCATTTTTTTAACTATTTCAACTCAGACTTTTGTGCGTTCATTATGCTCCATTTCAAACCACTTCATCAATTTTTAACCCTTTCTGACTTCATTTGCATTTTTCATGCATTACTGATTTTTTGAGACTAAATGACCCTGAATTGAAAAGCACTACAAAGAAATCTGAAAAGGTTGAAAGTTGGGCATGGTCTCATATTTGACCCACATAGTCATGTGCTAAAAAGTTGAGAGGGTTACGGCAAAAACTGGATGCATTCGTGTACAAAATGGACATTCTCTTTCGTAGTATCTGGGTTTCGGACGAAAACTCATCTGTTACAAAGGCAATTCATTTTTTTAACTTATTACAACTCCAGACTTTTTGTGCGTTCAGTATGCACCATTCAAAGCCACGTCATCACTTTCAACCCTTCTGACTTTATTTGCTATTTTTCATGCATTACCTGATTTTTTTAGCTAAATGACCTGAAATTGAAAAGCACTACAAAAGAAACTCTGAAAGTTTGAAAGTAGGCATGTAATCATCATTTCACCCACATAGCATGTGCTAAAAAGTTAGAGGGTTACGGCAAAAACTGGATGCACTCGTTGTACAAAATGGACAAATCTCGTTCGAAGTATCAGGGTTCAGACGAAAACTTGTCTGTTACAAAGGCATTTATTTTTTTAACTTATTTCACTCCAGAACTTTTGGGCGTTAGTACGCTCCATCAAAACCACGTCATCAATTTTCAACCCTTTCTGTGTTCATTTGCTATTTTTCATGCTTTTACTGATTTTTTAAAGCTAAATGACCTGAAATTGAAAAGCACTACAAAGAATCTGAAAAGGTTGAAAGTTGGCATGGTCTCATCATTTGACCCACATAGCATGTGCAAAAAAGTTGGGAGGGTACGGCAAAACTGGATGCACTTCGTGTACAGAATGACAATCTCTTTCGTAGTTTCAGGTTTCGGACTAAAACTCATCTGTTACATAGGCAATTCATTTTTTTAACGTAATACAACTCCAACTTTTTGGTGTTTAGTATGCACCATTCAAAGCCACGTCAGCAACTTTCAACCCTTTCTGACTTTCTTTAATTCGCTATTTTTCATGCATTTACTGATTTTTTTGAGCTAAATGAACTGAAATTGAAAGCACTACAAATGAACTCTGAAATGGTTGAAAGTAGGCATGTATCATCATTTCACCCACATAGCATGTGCTAAAAGTTGAGAGATTACGGCAACAAACTGGATTCACTTCGTGTACAAAATGGGACAATCTCTTTCGAAGTATCAGGGTTTCAGACGAAAGCTCGTTTATACAAGGCATTTCATTTTTTAACTTATTTCACTCCAGACTTTTGTCCGTTCAGTATGCTCCATTCGAAACCATGTCTTGAATTTTCAACCCTTTCTGACTTCATTTGCTATTTTCATGCATTACTGATTTTTTGACGCTAAATGACCCTGAAATTGAAAAGCACTACAAATGAACTCTGAAAAGGTTGAAAGTTGGCATGGTCTCATCATTGACCCACAAGCTGTGAAAAAAGTGTTGAGAGGGTTACGGCAAAAACTGGATGCACTTCATGTCAAAAATGGACAATCTCTTTCGTAGTATCAGGGTTCGGACGAAAACTCATCTGTTACAAAGGCATTCATTTTTTAACTTATTACAACTCCAGACTTTTTGTGAGTTCAGTATGCACCATTCAAAGCCACGTCATCAACTTTCAACCCTTTCTGACTTCATTTGCTATTTTTATACATTTACTGATTTTTTTTGAGCTAAATGACCCTGAAATTGAAAAGCACTACAAATGAACTCTGAAAAGTTCGAAAGTAGGCCTGGTATCATCTTTTCACCACATAGCATGTGCTAAAAAGTTGAGATGGTTACGCAAAAACTGGATTCACTTCATGTACAAAAGGGACAATCTCTTTCGAAGTATCACGTTTCAGACGAAAATCGCTGTTACAAAGCCATTTTCATTTTTTTAACTTATTTCAACTCCAGATTTTTTTGTGCGTTCATTATGCTCCATCGAAAACCACTTATCAATTTTTAACCCTTTCTGACTTCATTTGCTATTTTTCATGCATTTACTGATTTTTTGAGCTAAATGACCCTGAATTGAAAAGCACTACAAATGAACTCTGAAAAGTTGAAAGTTTGCATGGTCTATCATTGACCACTAGCATGTGCTAAAAAGTTGAGAGGGTTACGGCAAAAACTGGATGCACTTCGTGTACAAAATGGACATTCTCTTTCAGTATCAGGGTTTCGGACGAAAACTCATCTGTTCAAAGGCAATTCATTTTTTTAACTTATTACAACTCCAGACTTTTTGTGCGTCAGTATGCACCATTCAAGACCACGTCATAACTTTCAACCCTTTCTGACTTTATTTGCTATTTTTCATGCATTTACCTGTTTTTTTAGCTAATGACCCTGAAATTGAAAAGCACTACAAAGAACTCTGAAAAGTTTGAAAGCAGGCATGGTATCATCATTTCACACCCACATAGCATGTGCTAAAAAGTTGAGAGGGTTTACGGCAAAAACCGGATGCACTTCGTGTACAAATGGACAATCTCTTTCGAAGTATCAGGTTTCAGACGAAACTTGTCTGTTACAAAGGCATTTCATTTTTTAACTTATTTCAACTCCAGACTTTTTGTGCTTTCAGTACGCTCCATTCAAAACCACGTCATCAATTTCAACCCTTTTCTGTGTTCATGCTTATTTTCATTGCTTACTGATTTTTTTAAAGCTAAATGACCCTGAAATTGAAAAGCACTACAAATGAACTCTGAAAAGGTTGAAAGTTGGCATGGTCTCATCATTTGACCCACATCGCATGTGCTAAAAAGTTGAGAGGGTTACGGCAAAAACTGGAAACACTTGGTGTACAGAATGGACAATCTCTTTCGTAGTATCACGGTTTCGGACGAAAACTCTATCTGTTACATAGGCAATTCATTTTTTTAGTTATTACAACTCCAGAATTTTGTGTTTAGTATGCACCATTCAAAGCCACGTCAGCAACTTTCAACCCTTTCTGACTTAATTCGTTATTTTTCATGCATTTACGATTTTTTTTTTGAGGCTAAATGACCCTGAAAATTGAAAGCACTACAATATGAACTCTGAAATGGGTTGAAAGTAGGCATTGGTATCATCATTTCACCCACATAGCATGTGCTAAAAAGTTGAGAGGGTACGGAAAAACTGGATTCACTTCGTGTGACAAAGTGGACAATCTTTCGAAGTATCAGGTTTCAGACGAAAAGCTCGTTTGTTACAAAGGCATTTCATTTTTTTTAACTTTTTCAACTCCAGACTTTTGTCCGGTTCATATGCTCCATTCGAACAACGTATTGCATTTTCAACCCTTTCTGACTTCATTTGCTATTTTCATGCAATTTACTGATTTTTTTGAGCTAAATGACCCTGAAATTGAAAAGCACTACAAATGAACTCTGAAAAGGTAAAGTTGCATGGTCATCAATTTGACCCACATAGCATGTGCTAAAAAAGTTGACGGGTTACGGCAAAAACTGGATGCACTTCATGTACAAAATGGACAATCTCTTTCGTAGTATCAGGGTTTCGGACGAAAACTCATCTGTTACAAAGGCAATTCATTTTTTAACTTATTACAACTCCAGACTTTTTGTGAGTTCAGTATGCACCATTCAAGCCACGTCATCAACTTTCACCCTTTCTGACTTCTTTTGCTATTTTTATAAATTACTAATTTTTTTTTGCTAAATGACCGAAATTCAAAAGCACTACAAATGAACTCTGAAAAGTTCGAAAGTAGGCATGGTATCATCATTTCACCCACATAGCATGTGCTAAAAAGTTGAGAGGGCTACGGCAAAACTGGATTCACTTCATGTACCAAAATGGACAATCTCTTTCGAAGTATCACGGTTTCATACGAAAACTCGCTGTTACAAAGGCATTTCATTTTTTAACTTATTTCAACTCCAGACTTTTTGTGCGTTCATTATGCGCCCATTTGAAACCACTTCATCAATTTTTAACCCTTTCTGACTTCATTTGCATTTGTAGCATTTACTGATTTTTTTGAGATAATGACCCTGAAATTGAAAAGCACTACAAATGAACTCTGAAAAGTTGAAAGTGGCATGGTCTCATCATTTGACCCACATGCATGTGCTAAAAAGTTGAGTTAGAGGGTTACGGCAAAACTGGATGCACTTCGTGTACAAAATGGACATTCTCTTTCGTAGTATCAGGGTTTCGGACGAAAACTCATCTGTTACAAAGGCAATTCATTTTTAACTTATTACAACTCCAGACTTTTTGTGCGTTCAGTATGCACCATTCAAAGCCACGTCATCAACTTTCCAACCCTTTCTGACTTTATTTGCTATTTTTTCATGCATTTATGATTTTTTGACTAAATGACCCTGAAATTGAAAAGCACTACAAAAGAACTCTGAAAGTTTGAAAGAGGCATGGTATCATCATTTCACCCACATAGCGATGTGCTAAAAAGTTGAGAGGGTTACGGCAAAACTGGATGCACTTCGTGTACAAAATGGACAATCTCTTTCGAAGTATCAGGGTTTCAGACGAAAAACTTGTCTGTTACAAAGGCATTTCATTTTTTTTTAACTTATTTTCAACTCCAGACTTTGGGCGTTCAGTACAGCTCCATTCAAAACCACGTCATCAATTTTCAACCCTTCTGTGTTCATTTGCTATTTTTCAGGCTTTTATGATTTTTTTAAAGCTAAATGACCCTGAAATTGAAAAGCACTACAAATGAACTCTGAAAAGGGTTGAAAGTTTGGCATGGTCTCATCATTTGACCCACATAGCATGTGCTAAAAAGTGGGAGGGTTACGGCAAAACAGGATGCACTTCGTGTACAGAATGGACACTCTCTTTCGTAGTATCAGGGTTTCGGACGAAAACTCATGTTACATAGGCAATTCATTTTTTAACTTATATAACTCCAGACTTTTTTGTGTGTTTAGTATGCACCATTCAAAGCCACGTCAGCAACTTTCAACCTTTCTGACTTAATTCGCTATTTTATGCATTTTACTGATTTTTTGAGCTAATGACACTGAACTGAAAAGCACTACAATGAACCTGAAATGGTGAAAGAGGCATGTTATCATCATTTCACCCACATAGAATGGTGCTAAAAAGTTGAGAGGATTACGGCAAAAACTGGATTCACTTCGTGTACAAAATGGACAATCTCTTTCGAAGTATCAGGGTTTCAGACGAAAGCTCGTTTTACAAAGGCATTTCATTTTTTTAACTTATTTCAACTCCAGACTTTTTGTCCGTTCAGTATGCTCCATTCGAAACAATGTCTTGAATTTTCAACTCCTTTCTGACTTCATTGCTTTTTCATGCATTTACTGATTTTTTTGAGCTAAATGACCCTGAAATTGAAAGCACTACAAATGAATCTGAAAGGTTGAAAGTTGGCATGGTCTATCATCATTTGACCCACATAGCAGGTGCTAAAAAGTTGAGAGGGTTACGGCAAAAACTGGATGCACTTCATGTACAAAATGGACAATCTCTTTCGTAGTATCAGGGTTCCGGACGAAAACTCATCTGTTACAAAGGCAATTCATTTTTAACTTATACAACTCCAGACTTTTTGTGAGTTCAGTATGCACCATTCAAAGCCACGTCATCAACTTTCAACCCTTCTGACTTCATTTTGCTATTTTTAATACATTTTACTGATTTTTTTGAGCTAATGACCCTGAAATTGAAAGCACTACAAATGAATCTGAAAAGTTCGAAGTAGGCATGTATCACATTCACCCACTAGCATGTGCTAAAAAGTTGAGAGGGCTACGGCAAAAACTGGATTCACTTCATGTACAAAATGGACAATCTCTTTCGAAGTATCACGGTTTCAGACGAAAACTCGTCTGTTACAAAGGCATTTCATTTTTTTAACTTATTTCAACTCCAGACTTTTTGTGCGTTCTTATGCTCCATCGAAACCACTTCATCAATTTTTAACCCTTTCTGACTTCATTTGCTATTTTTCATGCATTTAACTGATTTTTTGAGCTAAATGACCCTGAAAGTGAAAAGCACTACAATGAACTCTGAAAGGTTGAAAGTTGGCATGGTCTCATCATTTGACCACATAGCATGGGCTAAAAGTTGAGAGGGTTACGGCAAAAACTGATGCACTTCGTGTACAAAATGGACATTCTCTTTCGTAGTATCATGGTTTCGGACGAAAATCATCTGTTACAAAGGGCAATTCATTTTTTTAAATTATTACAATCCAGACTTTTTGTGGCGTTCAGTATGCACCATTCAAAGCCACGTCATCAACTTTCAACCCGTTTCTGACTTTATTTGCTATTTTTCATGCATTTACTGATTTTTTTTTTAGCTAAATGACCCTGAAATTGAAAAGCACTACAAAGACTACTGAAAAGTTTGAAAGCAGGCATGGTATCATCATTTCAACCCACATAGCATGTGCTAAAAAGTTGAGAGGGTTACGGCAAAAACTGGATGCATTCGTGTACAAAATGGACAATCTCTTTCGAAGTATCAGGGTTTCAGACGAAAACTTGTCTGTTACCAAGGCATTCATTTTTTTAACTTATTCAACTCCAACTTTTTGTGCGGTTCAGTCGCTCCATCAAAACCACGTCACTCAATTTTCAACCCTTTCTGTGTTCATTTGCTATTTTTCATGCTTTTACTGAGTTTTTTAAAGCTAAATGACCCTGAATTGAAAAGCACTACAATGAACTCTGAAAATTTAATGAAAGTTGGCAGGTCTCATCATTTGACCCACACGCAGTTGCTAAAAAGTTGAGAGTGTTACGGCAAAAACTGGAAACACTCGTGTACAGAATGGACAATCTCTTTCGTAGTATCAAGGTTTCGGAAGAAACTCATCTGTTACATAGGCAAATTCATTTTTTTAAGTTATTACAACTCCAGAATTTTGTTGTGTTTAGTATGCACCCATTCAAGCCACGTCAGCAACTTTCAACCCTTTCTGACTTTAATTGCTATTTTTCATGCATTTACTGATTTTTTGAGCTAAATGACCCTGAATTGAAAAAAGCAGTACAAATGAACTCTAAATGGTTGAAAGTAGGCATGGTATCATCATTCACCCACATAGCATGTGCTAAAAGTTGAGAGGGTTACGGCAAAAACTGGATTCACTTCGTGTACAAAGTGGACAATCTCTTTCGAAGTATCAGGGTTTCGACGAAAGCTGTTTTTACAAGGCATTTCATTTTTTTTAACTTATTTCAACTCCAGACTTTTTGTCGTTCGTATGCTCCATTCCGAAACAACGTCTTGAATTTTCAACCCTTTCTGACTTCATTGCTATTTTCATGCATTTACTGATTTTTTGAGCTAAATGACCCTGAAATTGAAAAGCACTACAAATGAATCTGAAAGGTGAAAGTTTGGCATGGTCTCATCATTTGACCCCACATAGCATGTGCTAAAAAGTTGACAGGGTTACGGCAAAAACTGGATGCACTCATGTACAAAATGGACATCTCTTTCGTAGTATCAGGGTTCGGACGAAAATCATCTGTTACAAAGGCAATTCATTTTTAACTTATTACAACTCCAGACTTTTTGTGAGTTCATATGACCATTCAAGCCACGTCATCAACTTTCAACCTTCTTTTGACTTCTTTTGCTATTTTTATACATACTAATTTTTTTTTAGCTAAATGACCCTGAATTCAAAACGCACTACAAAGAACTCTGAAAAGTTCGAAAGTAGGCATGGTATCATCCATTTCACCCACATAGCATGTGCTAAAAGTTGAGAGGGCTACGGCAAAAACTGATTCATTCATGTACCAAATGGACATCTCTTCGAAGTATCACGGTTTCAGCGAAAAAGTCTGTTACAAAGGCTTTCAGTTTTTTAACTTATTTCAACTCCAGACTTTTTGTGCGTCATTATGCTCCTTTGAAACCACTTCATCAATTTTTAACCCTTTCTGACTTCATTGCTATTTTCATGCATTTACTGATTTTTTGAGCTAATGACCCTGAAATTGAAAAGCACTACAAAATGAACTCTTGAAAGGTTGAAAGTTGGCATGGTCTCATAATTTGACCACATAGCATGTGCTAAAAAGTGAGAGGGTTACGCAAAAACTGGATGCACTTCGTGTACAAAATGGACATTCTCTTTCGTAGTATCAGGGTTTCGGACAAAAACTCATCTGTTACAAAGGCAATTCATTTTTTTAACTTATTACAACTCCAGACTTTTGTGTGCGTTCAGTATGCACCATTCAAGCCACGTCATCAACTTTCAACCCTTTCTGACTTTATTTGCTATTTTTCATGCATTTACTGATTTTTTTAGCTAAATGACCCTGAAATTGAAAAGCACTACAAAAGAACTCTGAAATGTTTGAAAGTAGGCATGGTATCATCATTTCACCCACATAGCATGTGCTAAAAAGTTGAGAGGGTTACGGCAAAAACTGGATGCACTTGTGTACAAAATGGACAATCTCTTTCGAGAGTACAGGGTTGTCAGACGAAAACTTGTCTTACAAAGGAATTTCATTTTTTTAACTTATTCAAACTCCAGACTTTGGGCGTTCAGTACGCTCCATTCAAACCACGTCATCAATCTTCAACCCTTCGTGTTCATTGCTATTTTTCAGATTTTACTGATTTTTAAGCTAAATGACCCTGAAATTGAAAAGCACTACAATGAACTCTGAAAGGTTGAAAGTTGGCATGGTCTCATCATTTGACCCACATAGCATGTGCTAAAAAGTTGGGAGGGGTTACGGCAAAAACTGGATTGCACTTCGTGTACAGAATGGACAATCTCTTTCGAAGTATCAGGGTTTCGGACGAAAACTCATCTGTTACATAGGCAATTCATTTTTTAACTAATACAACTCCAGACTTTTGTGTGTTTAGATACGCACCATTCAAAGCCACGTCAGCAACTTTCAACCCTTTCTGACTTATTCGCTATTTTTCATGCATTTACTGATTTTTTTGAGCTAATGACACTGAAATTGAAAAAGCACTACAATGAACTCTGAAATGGTTGAAAGTAGGCATGTTATCATCATTTCACCCACATAGCATGTGCTAAAAAGTTGAGAGGGATTACGGCAAAAACTGGATTCACTTCGTGTACAAAATGGACAATCTCTTTCGAAGTATCAGGGTTTCAGACGAAAGCTCGTTTATTACAAAGGCATTTCATTTTTTTTAACTATTTCAACTCCAGACTTTTTGTCCGTTCAGTATGCTCCATTGAACATGTCTTGAATTTTCAACCCTTTCTGACTTCATTTGCTATTTTTCATGCATTTACTGATTTTTGAGCTAAATGACCCTGAAATTGAAAAGCACTACAAATGACTCTGAAAAGGTGAAGTTGGCATGGTCTCAGTCATTTGACCCACATAGCATGTGCTAAAAAGTTGACAGGGTTACGGCAAAAAGTGGATGCACTTCATGTACAAAATGGACAATCTCTTTCGTAGTATCAGGGTTCCGGACGAAAACTCATCTGTTACAAGGCAATTCAGTTTTTTAACTTATTACAACTCCAGACTTTTTGTGGAGTTCAGTATGCACCATTCAAAGCCACGTCATAATTTGTCAACCCTTCCTGACTTCATTTGCTATTTTTTCATACATTTACTGATTTTTTTGAGCTAAATGACCCTGAAATTGAAAAGCACTACAAATGAACTCTGAAAAGTCGAAAGGAGGCATGGTATCATCATTTACCCACATGCATTGTGCTAAAAAGTTGAGAGGGTTACGGCAAAAAACTGGATTCACTTCATGTACAAAATGGCAATTCTTTCGAAGTATCACGGTTCCAACGAAAACTCGTCTTGTTACAAAGCATTTCATTTTTTTTTAACTTATTCAACTCCAGACTTTTTGTGCGTTCATTATGCTCATTCGAAACCACTTCATCAATTTTTTCAACCCTTTCTGACTTCATTGCTATTTTTCATGCATTTACTGATTTTTTGAGTAATGACCCATAAATGAAAACACTACCAAAGGAACTCTGAAAAGGTTGAAAGTTGGCATGGTCTCATCATTTTGACCCAATAGCATGTGCTAAAAAGTTGAGAGGGTTACGGCAAAAACTGGATGCACTTCGTGTACAAAATGGACATTCTCTTTCGTAGTATCTGGGTTTCGGGCGAAAACTCATCTGTTACAAAGGCAATTCATTTTTTTAACTTATTACAATCCAGACTTTTTGTGCGTTTCAGTATGCACCATTCAAAGCCACGTCATCAACTTCAACCCTTTCTCTTTATTTGCTATTTTTCATGCATTTACTGATTTTTTTAGCTAAATGACCTGAAATTGAAAGCACTACAAAAGAACTCTGAAAAGTTGAAAGCAGGCATGTTATCTCATTTCACCCACATAGCATGTGCTAAAAAGTTGAGAGGGTTACGGAAAAACTGGATGCTACTTCGTGTACAAATGGACAATCTCTTTCGAAGTATGACCGGGTTTCAGACGAAAACTTGTTTACAAAGGCATTTCATTTTTTTACTTATTTCAACTCCATACTTTTTGTGCGTTCAGTACGGCTCCATTCAAACCACGTCATCAATTTTCAACCCTTTCTTGTTTTCATTTGCTATTTTTCATGCTTTTACTGATTTTTTAAGCTAAATGACCCTGAAATTGAAAAGCACTACAAATGAACTTTGAAAAGGTTGAAGTTGGCATGGTCTATCATTTTGACCCACACGCATGTGCTAAAAAGTTGAGAGGGTTACGCAAAACTGGAAACCTTCGTGTACAAAATGGACAATCTCTTTCGTAGTATCACGTTTCCGACGAAAACATCATCTGTTACAAGGCAATTCATTTGTTTAAGTTATTACAACTCCAAAACTTTGTGTGTTTAGTATGCACCATTCAAAGCACGTCAGCAATTTTCAATCCTTTCTGACTTTATCTTGCTATTTTTCATGCATTACTGATTTTTTTGACCTAAATGACCCTGAAATTGAAAAGCACTACTAAATGAACTCTGAAATGGATTGAAAGTAGGCATGGTATCATCATTTCACCCACATAGCATGTGCTAAAAAGTTGAGAGGGTTACGGCAAAAACTGGATTCACTTCGTGTACAAGTGGACAATCTCTTTCGAAGTATCAGGGTTTCAGACGAAAGCTGTTTGTTGTTACAAAGGCATTTCATTTTTTTTTTAATTATTTCAACTCCAGACTTTTTGTCCGTTCAGTATGCTCCATCGAAAAACGTCTTGAATATTCAACCCTTTCTGATTCATTTGCTATTTTTCATTGCATTACTGATTTTTTTGAGCTAATGACCCTGAAAGAAAAAGCACTACAAATGAACTCTGAAAAGGTTGAAAGTTGGCATGGTCTCATCATTTGACCCACATAGCATGATGTGCTAAAAAGTTGACAGGGTTACGGCAAAAACTGGATGCACTTCAGTGTACAAAATGACAATCTCTTGTAGTATCAGGGTTCGGGACGAAAACTCATCTGTTACAAAGGCAATTCATTTTTTAACTTATTACAACCCAGACTTTTTGTGATGTCAGTATGGCACCCTCAAAGCCACGTCATCAACTTTCAACCCTTTCTGACTCTTTTGCTATTTTTATACATTTACTAATTTTTTTTTAGCTAAATGACCCTGACACAAAGCACTACAAATGAACTCTGAAAGTTCGAAAGTAGGATGGTATCATCATTTCACCCACATAGCATGTGCTAAAAAGTTGAGGGGGCTACGGCAAAAACTGGATTCACTTCATGTACAAAATGGACAATCTCTTTCGAAGTATCACGGTTTCAGACGAAACTCGTCTGTTACAAGGCATTTATTTTTTTAACTTATTTCAACTCCCCCCCCAGACTTTTTCGTGCGTGCTATGCTCCATTTGAAACCACTCACAATTTTTAAACCCTTTCTGACTTCATTTGCTATTTTCATGCATTTACTGATTTTTTGAGCTAAATGACCCTGAAATTGAAAAGCACTACAAATGAACTCTTGAAAAGGTTGAAAGTTGGCATGGTCTCATATCATTTGACCACATAGAGTGCTAAAAGTTAGAGGTTACGGCAAAAACTGGATGCACTTCGTGTACAAAATGGACATTCTCTTTCGTAGTATACAGGGTTTCGGACAAAAATCATGGTACAAAGGCAATCATTTTTTTAAACTTATTACCAAACTCCAGATTTTGTGCGTTCAGTTATGCACCATTCAAAGCCACGTCATCAACTTTCACCCTTTATTGACTTTATTTGCATTTTCATGCATTTATGAGTTTTTAGTAAATGACCCTGAAATTAAAAGCACTACAAAAGAACTCTGAAAAGTTTGAAAGTAGGCATGGTATCATCATTTCACCCACATAGCATGTGCTAAAAAGTTGAGAGGGTTACGGCAAAAACTGGATGCACTTCGTGTACAAAATGGACAATCTCTTTCGAAGTATCAGGGTTTCAGACGAAAACTTGTCTGTTACAAAGGCATTTCATTTTTTTTAACTTATTTCAACTCCAGAACTTTTGGGCGTTCAGTACGCTCCATTCAAAACCACGTCATCAATTTTCAACCCTTTCTGTGTTCATTTGCTATTTTTCATGCTTTTACTGATTTTTTAAAGCTAAATGACCCTGAAATTGAAAAGCACTACAAATGAACTCTGAAAAGGTTGAAAGTTGGCATGGTCTCATCATTTGACCCACATAGCATGTGCTAAAAAGTTGGGAGGGTTACGGCAAAAACTGGATGCACTTCGTGTACAGAATGGACAATCTCTTTCGTAGTTTCAGGGTTTCGGACGAAAACTCATCTGTTACATAGGCAATTCATTTTTTTAACTTAATACAACTCCAGACTTTTTGTGTGTTTAGTATGCACCATTCAAAGCCACGTCAGCAACTTTCAACCCTTTCTGACTTAATTCGCTATTTTTCATGCATTTACTGATTTTTTTGAGCTAAATGACACTGAAATTGAAAAGCACTACAAATGAACTCTGAAATGGTTGAAAGTAGGCATGTTATCATCATTTCACCCACATAGCATGTCCTAAAAAGTTGAGAGGATTACGGCAAAAACTGGATTCACTTCGTGTACAAAATGGACAATCTCTTTCGAAGTATCAGGGTTTCAGACGAAAGCTCGTTTATTACAAAGGCATTTCATTTTTTTTAACTTATTTCAACTCCAGACTTTTTGTCCGTTCAGTATGCTCCATTCGAAACCATGTCTTGAATTTTCAACCCTTTCTGACTTCATTTGCTATTTTTCATGCATTTACTGATTTTTTTGAGCTAAATGACCCTGAAATTGAAAAGCACTACAAATGAACTCTGAAAAGGTTGAAAGTTGGCATGGTCTCATCATTTGACCCACATAGCATGTGCTAAAAAGTTGAGAGGGTTACGGCAAAAACTGGATGCACTTCATGTACAAAATGGACAATCTCTTTCGTAGTATCAGGGTTCCGGACGAAAACTCATCTGTTACAAAGGCAATTCATTTTTTAACTTATTACAACTCCAGACTTTTTGTGAGTTCAGTATGCACCATTCAAAGCCACGTCATCAACTTTCAACCCTTTCTGACTTCATTTGCTATTTTTCATACATTTACTGATTTTTTTTGAGCTAAATGACCCTGAAATTGAAAAGCACTACAAATGAACTCTGAAAAGTTCGAAAGTAGGCATGGTATCATCATTTCACCCACATAGCATGTGCTAAAAAGTTGAGAGGGTTACGGCAAAAACTGGATTCACTTCATGTACAAAATGGACAATCTCTTTCGAAGTATCACGGTTTCAGACGAAAACTCGTCTGTTACAAAGGCATTTCATTTTTTTAACTTATTTCAACTCCAGACTTTTTGTGCGTTCATTATGCTCCATTCGAAACCACTTCATCAATTTTTGACCCTTTCTGACTTCATTTGCTATTTTTCATGCATTTACTGATTTTTTGAGCTAAATGACCCTGAAATTGAAAAGCACTACAAATTAACTCTGAAAAGGTTGAAAGTTGGCATGGTCTCATCATTTGACCCACATAGCATGTGCTAAAAAGTTGAGAGGGTTACGGCAAAAACTGGATGCACTTCGTGTACAAAATGGACATTCTCTTTCGTAGTATCAGGGTTTCGGACGAAAACTCATCTGTTACAAAGGCAATTCATTTTTTTAACTTATTACAACTCCAGACTTTTTGTGCGTTCAGTATGCACCATTCAAAGCCACGTCATCAACTTTCAACCCTTTCTGACTTT
>CM022299.1:9468105-9480198 GCA_011799875.1 Thinopyrum elongatum
ACCCACATAGCATTTGCTAAAAGTTGGGAGGGTACGGCAAAAACTGATGCCTTCGTGTACAGAATGGACAATCTCTTTCGTAGTATCAGGGTTTCGGACGAAAACTCACTGTTACATAGGCAATTCATTTTTTTAACTTATCAACTCCAGATTTTTGTGTGTTTAGTATGCACCATTCAAAGCCACGTCAGCAACTTTCAACCCTTTCTGACTTAATTCGCTATTTTTCATGCATTTACTGATTTTTTTGAGCTAAATGACCTGAAATTGAAAAGCACTACAAATAACTCTGAAATGGTTGAAAGTAGGCATGTTATCATCATTTCACCCACATAGCATGTGCTAAAAAGTTGAAGAGGATTACGGCAAAAACTGGATTCACTTCGTGTACAAAATGGACAATCTCTTTCTTGAAGTTCAGGGTTTCACGAAAGCTCGTTTATTACAAAGGCATTTCATTTTTTTTAACTTATTTCAACTCCAGACTTTTTTGTCCGTTCAGTATTCTCCATTCGAAACATGTCTTGATTTTCAACCCTTTCTGACTTCATTTGCTATTTTTCATGCATTTACTGATTTTTTGAGCTAAATGACCCTGAAATTGAAAAGCACTACAAATGAACTCTGAAAAGGTTGAAAGTTGGCATGGTCTCATCATTTGACCCACATAGCATGTGCTAAAAGTTAGGGGTTACGGCAAAAACTGGATGCACTTCATGTACAAAATGGACAATCTCTTTCGTAGTATCAGGGTTCCGGACGAAAACTCATCTGTTACAAAGGCAATTCTTTTTTAACTTATTACAACTCCAGACTTTTTGTGAGTTCAGTATGCACCATTCAAAGCCACGTCATCACTTTCAACCCTTTCTGACTTCATTTTGCTATTTTTCATACATTTACTGATTTTTTTGAGCTAAATGACCCTGAAATTGAAAAGCACTACAAATGAACTCTGAAAAGTTCGAAAGTAGGCATGGTATCATCATTTCACACCACATAGCATGTGCTAAAAAGTTGAGAGGTTTACGCAAAACTGGATTCACTTCATGTACAAAATGGACAATCTCTTTCGAAGTATCACGGTTTCAGACGAAAACTCGTCTGTTACAAAGGCATTTCATTTTTTTTAACTTATTTCAACTCCAGACTTTGGTGCGTTCATTATGCTCCATTCGAAACCACTTCATCAATTTTTAACCCTTTCTGACTTCATTTGCTATTTTTCATGCATTTACTGATTTTTTGAGCTAAATGACCCTAAATTGAAAAGCACTACAAATGAACTCTGAAAAGTTGAAAGTTGGCATGGTCTCATCATTTGACCCCACTAGCATTTGCTAAAAGTTGAGAGGGTTACGGCAAAAACTGGATGCACTTCGTGTACAAAATGGACATTCTCTTTCGTAGTATCTGGGTTTCGGGCGAAAACTCATCTGTTACAAAGGCAATTCATTTTTTTAACTTATTACAACTCCAGACTTTTTGTGCGTTCAGTATGCACCATTCAAAGCCACGTCATCAACTTTCAACCCTTTCTGACTTTATTTGCTATTTTTCATGCATTTACTGATTTTTTTTAGCTAAATGACCCTGAAATTGAAAAGCACTACAAAAGAACTCTGAAAAGTTTGAAAGCAGGCATGTTATCATCATTTCACCCACATAGCATGTGCTAAAAAGTTGAGAGGGTTACGGCAAAAACTGGATGCACTTCGTGTACAAAATGGACAATCTCTTTCGAAGTATCAGGGTTTCAGACGAAAACTTGTCTGTTACAAAGGCATTTCATTTTTTTAACTTATTTCAACTCCAGACTTTTTGTGCGTTCAGTACGCTCCATTCAAAACCACGTCATCAATTTTCAACCCTTTCTGTGTTCATTTGCTATTTTTCATGCTTTTACTGATTTTTTAAAGCTAAATGACCCTGAAATTGAAAAGCACTACAAATGAACTCTGAAAAGGTTGAAAGTTGGCATGGTCTCATCATTTGACCCACATCGCATGTGCTAAAAAGTTGAGAGGGTTACGGCAAAAACTGGAAACACTTCGTGTACAGAATGGACAATCTCTTTCGTAGTATCACGGTTTCGGACGAAAACTCATCTGTTACATAGGCAATTCATTTTTTTAAGTTATTACAACTCCAGAATTTTGTGTGTTTAGTATGCACCATTCAAAGCCACGTCAGCAACTTTCAACCCTTTCTGACTTAATTCGCTATTTTTCATGCATTTACTGATTTTTTGAGCTAAATGACCCTGAAATTGAAAAGCAGTACAAATGAACTCTGAAATGGTTGAAAGTAGGCATGGTATCATCATTTCACCCACATAGCATGTGCTAAAAAGTTGAGAGGGTTACGGCAAAAACTGGATTCACTTCGTGTACAAAGTGGACAATCTCTTTCGAAGTATCAGGGTTTCAGACGAAAGCTCGTTTGTTACAAAGGCATTTCATTTTTTTTAACTTATTTCAACTCCAGACTTTTTGTCCGTTCAGTATGCTCCATTCGAAACAACGTCTTGAATTTTCAACCCTTTCTGACTTCATTTGCTATTTTTCATGCATTTACTGATTTTTTTGAGCTAAATGACCCTGAAATTGAAAAGCACTACAAATGAACTCTGAAAAGGTTGAAAGTTGGCATGGTCTCATCATTTGACCCACATAGCATGTGCTAAAAAGTTGACAGGGTTACGGCAAAAACTGGATGCACTTCATGTACAAAATGGACAATCTCTTTCGTAGTATCAGGGTTCGGGACGAAAACTCATCTGTTACAAAGGCAATTCATTTTTTAACTTATTACAACTCCAGACTTTTTGTGAGTTCAGTATGCACCATTCAAAGCCACGTCATCAACTTTCAACCCTTTCTGACTTCTTTTGCTATTTTTATACATTTACTAATTTTTTTTTAGCTAAATGACCCTGAAATTCAAAAGCACTACAAATGAACTCTGAAAAGTTCGAAAGTAGGCATGGTATCATCATTTCACCCACATAGCATGTGCTAAAAAGTTGAGAGGGCTACGGCAAAAACTGGATTCACTTCATGTACAAAATGGACAATCTCTTTCGAAGTATCACGGTTTCAGACGAAAACTCGTCTGTTACAAAGGCATTTCATTTTTTTAACTTATTTCAACTCCAGACTTTTTGTGCGTTCATTATGCTCCATTTGAAACCACTTCATCAATTTTTAACCCTTTCTGACTTCATTTGCTATTTTTCATGCATTTACTGATTTTTTTGAGCTAAATGACCCTGAAATTGAAAAGCACTACAAATGAACTCTGAAAAGGTTGAAAGTTGGCATGGTCTCATCATTTGACCCACATAGCATGTGCTAAAAAGTTGAGAGGGTTACGGCAAAAACTGGATGCACTTCGTGTACAAAATGGACATTCTCTTTCGTAGTATCAGGGTTTCGGACGAAAACTCATCTGTTACAAAGGCAATTCATTTTTTTAACTTATTACAACTCCAGACTTTTTGTGCGTTCAGTATGCACCATTCAAAGCCACGTCATCAACTTTCAACCCTTTCTGACTTTATTTGCTATTTTTCATGCATTTACTGATTTTTTTTAGCTAAATGACCCTGAAATTGAAAAGCACTACAAAAGAACTCTGAAAAGTTTGAAAGCAGGCATGGTATCATCATTTCACCCACATAGCATGTGCTAAAAAGTTGAGAGGGTTACGGCAAAAACTGGATGCACTTCGTGTACAAAATGGACAATCTCTTTCGAAGTATCAGGGTTTCAGACGAAAACTTGTCTGTTACAAAGGCATTTCATTTTTTTAACTTATTTCAACTCCAGACTTTTTGTGCGTTCAGTACGCTCCATTCAAAACCACGTCATCAATTTTCAACCCTTTCTGTGTTCATTTGCTATTTTTCATGCTTTTACTGATTTTTTAAAGCTAAATGACCCTGAAATTGAAAAGCACTACAAATGAACTCTGAAAAGGTTGAAAGTTGGCATGGTCTCATCATTTGACCCACATCGCATGTGCTAAAAAGTTGAGAGGGTTACGGCAAAAACTGGAAACACTTCGTGTACAGAATGGACAATCTCTTTCGTAGTATCACGGTTTCGGACGAAAACTCATCTGTTACATAGGCAATTCATTTTTTTAAGTTATTACAACTCCAAAATTTTGTGTGTTTAGTATGCACCATTCAAAGCCACGTCAGCAACTTTCAATCCTTTCTGACTTAATTCGCTATTTTTCATGCATTTACTGATTTTTTTGAGCTAAATGACCCTGAAATTGAAAAGCACTACAAATGAACTCTGAAATGGTTGAAAGTAGGCATGGTATCATCATTTCACCCACATAGCATGTGCTAAAAAGTTGAGAGGGTTACGGCAAAAACTGGATTCACTTCGTGTACAAAGTGGACAATCTCTTTCGAAGTATCAGGGTTTCAGACGAAAGCTCGTTTGTTACAAAGGCATTTCATTTTTTTTAACTTATTTCAACTCCAGACTTTTTGTCCGTTCAGTATGCTCCATTCGAAACAACGTCTTGAATTTTTCAAACCCTGTCTGACTTCATTTGCTATTTTTTTCATGCTTTTTACATGATTTTTGAAGTAGATGCCCTGAAATTGAAAAGCGACTACAATGAACTCTGACAGAGTTGAAAGTTTGGCATGGTCCCATATGTACCCCAATCGCATGTGCTTAAAAAGTTGAGAGGGTTACCAAAACTGGATCACTTCAGTGTCAAATGGCAATCTCTTTCGTAGTATCACGGTTTCCGACGAAACTTCATCTGTTACATAGGGCAATTCATTTTCACACCACGTCATCAACTTTCAACCCTCTTGACTTTATTTGCCTATTTTTTCATGCATTTACTGATTTTTTTAGCTAAATAACCCGAATTGAAACCCTACACAAGACTCTGAAAGTTTGAAATCAGGCATGTTATCACTCATTTCACCCACATAGCATGTGCTAAAAAGTTGAGAGGGTTACTCGCAAACTGGATGCACTTCTGTAACAAATGGACAATCTCTTTCGAAGTATCAGGTTCAGACGAAACTTGTCTTTACACAGGCATTTCATTTTTTTAACTTATTTCAACTCCAGACTTTTGTGCGTTCATTAACGCCCATTCAAAACACGTCATCAATTTCAACCCTTTCTGTGTTCATTTGCTATTTTTTCATGCTATTATACTGATTTTTTAAGCTAAATGACCTAAAATTGAAAGCACTACAAAGAACCTGAAGAAGTTGAAAGTTGGCATGGTCTCATCATTTGAACCCACATCGCATGTGCTAAAAAGTTGAGAGGGTTACGCCAAAACTGGAACACCTTCGGGTACAGAAGGACAATCTCTTTCGAGTATCCAGGTTTCGACGAAAACCTCTGTTACCATAGGCAATTCATTTTTTAAGTTATTACAACTCCAAAATTTGGTTGTTTAGTATGCACCATTCAAAGCCACGTCAGCAACTTTCAACCTTTTCTGACTTATTCGCTATTTTTCATCATTTACTGATTTTTTTTGAGCTAAATGACCCTGAAATGAAAACACTACAATGAACTCTGAAATGGTTGAAAGGAGCATGGTATCATCATCATTCACCCACATAGCATGTGCTAAAAATTTGAGAGGGTTACGGCAAAAACTGGATTCACTTCGTGTACAAAGTGGACAATCTCTTTCGAAGTATCGTTTTCAGACGAAAGCTCGTTTGTTACAAAGGCATTTCATTTTTTTAACTTATTTCAACTCCAGACTTTTTGTCCGTTCAGTATGCTCCATTCGAAAACGTCTTGAATTTTCAACCCTTTTCTGACTTCATTTGCTATTTTCATGCATTTACTGATTTTTTTGAGCTAAATGACCCTGAAATTGAAAAGCACTACAAATGAACTCTGAAAAGGTTGAAAGTTGGCATGGTCTCATCATTGACCCACATAGCATGTGCTAAAAAGTTGACAGGTGTACGGCAAAACTGGATGCACTTCATGTACAAATGGACAATCTCTTTCGTAGTATCAGGGTTCGGACGAAAACTCATCTGTTACAAAGGCAATTCATTTTTTAACTTATTACAACTCCAACTTTTTGTGAGTTCAGTATGCCCATTCAAAGCCACTTCATCAACTTTCAACCCTTTCTGACTTCTTTTGCTATTTTTATACATTTACTAATTTTTTTTTAGCTAAATGACCCTGAAATTCAAAGCCACTACAAATGAACTCTGAAAAGTTCGAAAGTAGGCATGGTATCATCATTTCACCCCACATAGCATGTGCTAAAAGTTGAGAGGTACGGCAAAAACTGGATTCACTTCATGTACAAAAGGACAATCTCTTTCGAAGTATCACGGTTTCAGACGAAAACTCTCTGTTACAAAGGCATTTCATTTTTTTAACTTATTTCAACTCCATACTTTTGTGCGTTCATTATGCTCCTTTGAAACCACTTCATCAATTTTTAAACCCTTTCTGACTTCATTTGCTATTTTTCATGCATTTACTGTTTTTGAGCTAATGACCCTGAAATTGAAAGCACTACAAATGAACTCTGAAAAGGTGAAAGTTGGCATGGTCTCATCATTTGACCCACATAGCATGTGCTAAAAGTTGAGAGGGTTACGGCAAAAACTGGATGCACTTCGTGTAAAAATGGACATCTCTTTCGTAGTATCAGGGTTTCGGACAAAACTCATCTGTTACAAAGGCAATTCATTTTTTTAACTTATTACAACTCCAGACTTTTTGTGCGTTCAGTATGCACCATTCAAAGCCACGTCATCAACTTTCAACCCTTTCTGACTTTTTTGCTATTTTTCATGCATTTACTGATTTTTTTAGCTAAATGACCCTGAAATTGAAAGCACTACAAAAGAACTCTGAAAAGTTTGAAAGTAGGCATGGTATCATCATTTCACCCACATAGCATGTGCTAAAAAGTTGAGAGGGTTCCGGCAAAAACTGGATGCACTTCGTGTACAAATGGACAATCTCTTTCGAAGTATCAGGGTTTCAGACGAAAACTTGTCTGTTACAAAGGCATTTCATTTTTTTTAACTTATTTCAACTCCAAACTTTTGGGCGTTCATACGCTCCATTCAAAAACCACTTCATCAATTTTCAACCCTTTCTGTGTTCATTTGCTATTTTTCATGCTTTTACTGATTTTTTAAAGCTAAATGACCCTGAAATTGAAAAGCACTACAAATGAACTCTGAAAGGTTGAAAGTTGGCATGGTCTCATCATTTGACCCACATAGCATGTGCTAAAAATTGGGAGGGTTACGGCAAAAACTGGATGCACTTCGTGTACGAATGGACAATCTCTCTTCGTAGTATCAGGGTTTCGGACGAAACTCATCTGTTACATAGGCATTCATTTTTTTTAACTTAATACAACTCCAGATTTTTTGTGTGTTTAGTATGCACCATTCAAAGCCACGTCAGCAACTTTCAACCCTTTCTGACTTAATTCGCTATTTTTCATGCATTTACTGATTTTTTTGAGCTAAATGACCTGAAATTGAAAAGCACTACAAATGAACTCTGAAATGGTTGAAAGTAGGCATGTGTATCATCATTTCACCCACATAGCATGTGCTAAAAAGTTGAGAGGATTACGGCAAAAACTGGATTCACTTCGTGTACAAATGGACAATCTCTTTCGAAGTATCAGGGTTTCAGACGAAAGCTCGTTTTTACAAAGGCATTTCATTTTTTTTTAACTTATTTCAACTCCAGCCTTTTTGTCCGTTCAGTATGCTCCATTCGAAACCATGTCTTGAATTTTCAACCCTTTCTGACTTCATTTGCTATTTTTCATGCATTTACTGATTTTTTTGAGCTAAATGACCCTGAAATTAAAAGCACTACAAATGAACTCTGAAAAGGTTGAAAGTTGGCATGGTCTCATCATTTGACCCACATAGCATGTGCTAAAAAGTTGACAGGGTTACGGCAAAAAGTGGATGCACTTCATGTACAAATGGACAATCTCTTTCGTAGTTCACAGGGTTCCGGACGAAAACTCATCTTTCAAAGGCAATTCATTTTTTAACTTATTACAACTCCAGACTTTTTGTGAGTTCAGTATGCCACCATTCAAAGCCACGTCATCAACTTTCAACCCTTTCTGACTTCATTTTGCTATTTTTCATACATTTACTGATTTTTTTTGAGCTAAATGACCCGGAAATTGAAAAGCACTACAAATGAACTCTGAAAAGTTCGAAAGTAGGCATGGTATCATCATTTCATCACCCACATACATGTGCTAAAAAGTTGAGAGGGTTACGGCAAAACTGGATTCACTTCATGTACAAAATGGACAATCTCTTTCGAAGTATCACGGTTTCAGACAAAACTCGTCTGTTACAAAGGCATTTCATTTTTTTAACTTATTTCAACTCCAGACTTTTGTGCGTTCATTATGCTCCATTCGAAACCACTTCATCAATTTTTAACACCCTTTCTGACTTCATTTGGCTATTTTTCATGCATTTACTGATTTTTTGAGCTAAATGACCCATAAATTGAAAAGCACTACAAATGAACTCTGAAAAGGTTGAAAGTTGGCATGGTCTCATCATTTGACCCACATACATGTGCTAAAAAGTTGAGAGGGTTACGGCAAAAACTGGATGCACTTCGTGTACAAATGGACATCTCTTTCGTAGTATCGGGTTTCGGGCGAAAACTCATCTGTTCAAGGCAATTCATTTTTTTAACTTATTACAACTCCAGACTTTTTGTGCGTTCAGTATGCACCATTCAAAGCCACGTCATCAACTTTCAACCCTTTCTGACTTTTTGCTATTTTTCAGCATTCTATTTTACTGATTTTTTTTAGCTAAATGACCCTGAAATTGAAAAGCACTACAAAAGAACTCTGAAAAGTTGAAAGTAGGCATGTTATCATCATTTTCACCCACATAGCATGTGCTAAAAAGTTGAGAGGGTTACGGCAAAAACTGGATGCACTTCGTGTCAAAATGGACAATCTCTTTCGAAGTATCAGGGTTTCAGACGAAAACTTGTCTGTTACAAAGGCATTTCATTTTTTAACTTATTTCAACTCCAGACTTTTGTGCGTTCAGTACGCTCCATTCAAAACCACGTCATCAATTTTCAACCCTTTCTGTGTTCTTTTGCTATTTTTCATGCTTTTACTGATTTTTTAAAGCTAAATGACCCGAAATTGAAAAGCACTACAAATGAACTCTGAAAAGTTGAAAGTGGCATGGTCTCATCATTTGACCCACATCGCATGTGCTAAAAAGTTGAGAGGGTTACGGCAAAACTGAACACTTCGTGTACAGAATGGACAATCTCTTTCGTAGTATCAGTTTCGGACGAAAACTCATCTGTTACATAGGCAATTCATTTTTTTAGTTATTACAACTCCAAAATTTGTGTGTTTAGTATGCACCATTCAAAGCCACGTCAGCAACTTTCAACCTTTCTGACTTAATTTCTTGCTATTTTTCATGCATTTACTGATTTTTTTGAGCTAAATGACCCTGAAATTGAAAAGCACTACAAATGAACTCTGAAATGGTTGAAAGTAGGCATGGTATCATCATTTCACCCACATAGCATGTGCTAAAAGTTGAGAGGGTTACGGCAAAAACTGGATTCACTTCGTGTACAAATGGACAATCTCTTTCGAAGTATCAGGTTTCAGACGAAGCTCGTTTGTTACAAAGGCATTTCATTTTTTTTAACTTATTTCACTCCAGACTTTTTGTCCGTTCAGTATGCTCCATTCGAAACACACTCTTGAATTTTCAACCCTTTCTGACTTCATTTGCTATTTTTCATGCATTTACTGATTTTTTTGAGCTAAATGACCCTGAATTGAAAAGCACTACAAATGAACTCTGAAAAGGTTTGAAAGTTGGCATGGTCTCATCATTTGACCCACAGCATGTGCTAAAAAGTTGACAGGGTTACGGCAAAAACTGGATGCACTTCATGTACAAAATGGACAATCTCTTTCGTAGTATCAGGGTTCGGAGACGAAAACTCATCTGTTACAAAGGCAATTCATTTTTTAACTTATTACAACTCCAGACTTTTTTGTGAGTTCAGTATGCACCATTCAAAGCCACGTCATCAACTTTCAACCCTTTCTGACTTCTTTTGCTATTTTTATACATTTACTAATTTTTTTTTAGCTAAATGACCCTGAAATTCAAAAGCACTACAAATGAACTCTGAAAAGTTCGAAGTAGGCATGGTATCATCATTTTCACCCACATGCATGTGCTAAAAAGTTGAGAGGTACGGCAAAAACTGGATTCACTTCATGTACAAAATGGACAATCTCTTTCGAAGTATCACGGTTTCAGACGAAAACTCGTCTGTTACAAAGGCATTTCATTTTTTTAACTTATTTCAACTCCAGACTTTTTGTGCGTTCATTATGCTCCATTTGAAACCACTTTCATATTTTTAACCCTTTCTGACTTCATTTGCTATTTTTCATGCATTTACTGATTTTTTTGAGCTAAATGACCCTGAAATTGAAAAGCACTACAAATGAACTCTGAAAAGGTTGAAAGTTGGCATGGTCTCATCATTTGACCCACATAGCATGTGCTAAAAAGTTGAGAGGGTTACGGCAAAAACTGGATGCACTTCGTGTACAAAATGGACATTCTCTTTCGTAGTATCAGGGTTTCGGACGAAATCATCTGTTACAAAGGCAATTCATTTTTTTAACTTATTACAACTCCAGACTTTTTGTGCGTTCAGTATGCACCATTCAAAGCCACGTCATCAACTTTCAACCCTTTCTGACTTTATTTGCTATTTTCATGCATTTACTGATTTTTTTAGCTAATGACCCTGAAATTGAAAAGCACTACAAAAACTCTGAAAAGTTTGAAAGCAGGCATGGTATCATCATTTCACACCCACATAGCATTGCTAAAAAGTTGAAGGGTTACGGCAAAAACGGATGCACTTCGTGTACAAAATGACAATCTCTTTCGAAGTATCAGGTTTTCAGACGAAAACTTGTCTGTTACAAAGGCATTTCATTTTTTTAACTTATTTCAACTCCAGACTTTTTGTGCGTTCAGTACGCTCCATTCAAACCACGTCATCAATTTCAACCCTTTCTGTGTTCATTTGCTATTTTTCATCTTTTACTGATTTTTTTAAAGCTAAATGACCCTGAAATTGAAAAGCACTACAAATGAACTCTGAAAAGGTTGAAAGTTGGCATGGTCTCATCATTTTGACCCACATCAGCATGTGCTAAAAAGTTGAGAGGGTTACGGCAAAAACTGGAAATCACTTCGTGTACAGAATGGACAATCTCTTTCGTAGTATCACGGGTTTCGGACGAAAACTCATCTGTTACATAGGCAATTCATTTTTTTAATTTTTACAACTCCAAGACTTTTGTGTTTAGTATGCACCATTCAAAGCCACTGTCAGCAACTTTCAACCCTTTTCCGACTTAATTGCTATTTTTCATGCATTTACTGATTTTTTGAGCTAAATGACCCTGAAATTGAAAAGCACTACAAAACTCTGAAATGGGTTGAAAGTAGGCATGGTATCATCATTTCACCCACATAGCATGTGCTAAAAAGTTGAGGGGTTACGGCAAAACCTGGATCCACTTCGTGTACAAATGGACAATCTCTTTCGAAGTATCAGGTTTCAGACAAAACTCGTCTGTTACAAGGCATTTCATTTTTTTTAAACTTATTTCAACTCCAGACTTTTTGTGCGTTCATATGCTCCATTCGAACCACTTCACATCATTTTACAACCCTTTCTGACTTTCATTTGCTATTTTTCATGCATTTACTGATTTTTTGAGCTAAATGACCCTGAAATTGAAAAGCACTACAAATGAACTCTGAAAAGGTTGAAAGTTGGCATGGTCTCATCATTTTGACCCACATAGCATGTGCTAAAAAGTTGACAGGGTTACGGCAAAAACTGGATGCACTTCATGTACAAAATGGACAATCTCTTTCGTAGTATCAGGGTTTCGGACGAAAACTCATCTGTTCACAAGGCAATCATTTTTTAACTTATTACAACTCCAGACTTTTTGTGAGTT
>CM022299.1:9480223-9493373 GCA_011799875.1 Thinopyrum elongatum
GTTTTTTTACTTATTACAACTCCAGACTTTTTGTGAGTTCAGTATGCACCATTCAAAGCCACGTCATCAACTTTCAACCCTTCTGACTTCATTTTGCTATTTTTCATACATTTACTGATTTTTTTAGCTAAATGACCCTGAAATTGAAAAGCACTACAAATGAACTCTGAAAAGTTCGAAAGTAGGCATGGTATCATCATTTACCCACATAGCATGTGCTAAAAAGTTGAGAGGGTTACGGCAAAAACTGGATTCACTTCATGTACAAAATGGACAATCTCTTTCGAGTATCACGGTTTCAGACAAAACTCGTCTTGTTACAAAGGCATTTCATTTTTTTAACTTATTTCAACTCCAGACTTTTGGTGCGTTCATTATGCTCCATTCGAAACCACTTCATCAATTTTTAAACCCTTTCTGACTTCATTTGCTATTTTTCATGCATTTACTGATTTTTTTGAGCTAAATGACCCATAATTTGAAAACACTACAAATGAACTCTGAAAGGTTGAAAGTTGGCATGGTCTCATCATTTGACCCACATAGCATGTGCTAAAAAGTTGAGAGGGTTACGGCAAAAACTGGATGCACTTCGTGTAACAAAATGGACATTCTCTTCGTAGTATCGGTTTTCGGACGAAAACTCATCTGTTACAAAGGCAATTCATTTTTTTTAACTTATTACAACTCCAGACTTTTTGTGCGTTCAGTATGCACCATTCAAAGCCACGTCATCAACTTTCAACCCTTTCTACTTTATTTGCTATTTTTCATGCATTTACTGATTTTTTTAGCTAAATGACCCTGAAATTGAAAAGCACTACAAAGAACTCTGAAAGTTTGAAAGCAGGCATGTTATCATCATTTCACCCCATAGCATGTGCTAAAAAGTTGAGAGGGTTACGGCAAAAACTGGATGCACTTCGTGTACAAATGGACAATCTCTTTCGAAGTATCAGGGTTTCAGACGAAAACTTGTCTGTTACAAAGGCATTTCATTTTTTTAACTTATTTCAACTCCAACTTTTTGTTCGTCAGTACGCTCCATTCAAACCACGTCATCAATTTTCAACCCTTTCTGTGTTCATTTGCTATTTTTCATGCTTTTACTGATTTTTTAAAGCTAAATGACCCTAAATTGAAAAGCACTACAAATGAACTCTGAAAAGGTTGAAAGTTGGCATGGTCTCATCATTTGACCCACATCGCATGTGCTAAAAAGTTGAGAGGGTTACGCAAAAACTGGAAACACTTCGTGTACAAATGGACAATCTCTTTCGTATTATCACGTTTCGGACGAAAACTCATCTGTTACATAGGCAATTCATTTTTTAAGTTATTACAACTCCAAAATTTTGTGTGTTTAGTATGCACCATTCAAAGCCACGTCAGCACACTTTCACCTTTCTGACTTATTCGCTATTTTTCATGCATTTACTGATTTTTTTGAGCTAAATGACCCTGAAATTGAAAAGCCACTACAATGAACTCTGAAATGTGTTGAAAGTAGGCATGGTATCATCATTTCCACCCACATAGCATGTGCTAAAAAGTTGAGAGGGTTACGGCAAAAACTGGATTCACTTCGTGTACAAGTGGACAATCTCTTTCGAAGTATCAGGGTTTCAGACGAAAGCTCGTTTGTTACAAAGGCATTTCATTTTTTTTAACTTATTTCAACTCCAGACTTTTTCCGTTCAGTATGCTCCATTCGAAACAACGTCTTGAATTCAACCCCTTTCTGACTTCATTTGCTTTTTTCATGCATTTACTGATTTTTTTGAGCTAATGACCCTGAAATTGAAAAGCACTACAAATGAACTCTGAAAAGGTTTGAAAGTTGGCATGGTCTCATCATTTGACCCACATAGCATGTGCTAAAAAGTTGACAGGGTTACGGCAAAAACTGGATGCACTTCATGTACAAAATGGACATCTCTTTCGTAGTATCAGGGTTCGGACGAAAACTCATCTGTTACAAAGGCAATTCATTTTTTAACTTATTACAACTCCAGACTTTTTGTGAGTTCATAGGCACCATTCAAAGCCACGTCATCAACTTTCAACCCTTTCTGACTTCTTTTGCTATTTTTATACATTTACATATTTTTTTTTAGCTAAATGACCCTGAAATTCAAAAGCACTACAAATGAACTCTGAAAAGTTCGAAAGTAGGCATGGTATCATCATTTCACCCACATAGCATGTCTAAAAAGTTGAGAGGGCTACGGCAAAAACTGGATTCACTTCATGTACAAAATGGACAATCTCTTTCGAAGTATCACGGTTTCAGACGAAAACTCGTCTGTTACAAAGGCATTTCATTTTTTTAACTTATTTCAACTCCATACTTTTTGTGCGTTCATTATGCTCCATTTGAAACCACTTCATCAATTTTTAACCCTTTCTGACTTCATTTGCTATTTTTCATGCATTTACTGATTTTTTTGAGCTAATGACCCTGAAATTGAAAAGCACTACAAATGAACTCTGAAAAGGTTGAAAGTTGGCATGGTCTCATCATTTGACCCAATAGCATTGCTAAAAAGTTGAGAGGGTTACGGCAAAAACTGGATGCACTTCGTGTACAAAATGGACATTCTCTTTCGTAGTATCAGGGTTTCGGACGAAAACTCATCTGTTACAAAGGCAATTCATTTTTTTAACTTATTAAAACTCCAGATTTTTTGTGCGTTCAGTATGCACCATTCAAAGCCACGTCATCAACTTTCAACCCTTTCTGACTTTATTTGCTATTTTTTCATGCATTTACTGATTTTTTTAGCTAAATGACCCTGAAATTGAAAAGCACTACAAAAGAACTCTGAAATTTTGAAAGTAGGCATGGTATCATCATTTCACCCACATAGCATTGTGCTAAAAAGTTGAGAGGGTTACGGCAAAAACTGGATGCACTTCGTGTACAAAATGGACAATCTCTTTCGAAGTATCAGGTTTCAGACGAAAACTTGTCTTGTTACAAAGGCATTTCATTTTTTTTAACTTATTTCAACTCCAGAACTTTTGGGCGTTCAGTACGCTCCATTCAAAACCACGTCATCAATTTTCAACCCTTTCTGTTTCATTTGCTATTTTTCATGCTTTTACTGATTTTTTAAAGCTAAATGACCCTGAAATTGAAAAGCACTACAAATGAACTCTGAAAAGGTTGAAAGTTGGCATGGTCTCATCATTTGACCCACATAGCATGTGCTAAAAAGTTGGGAGGGTTACGGCAAAAACTGGATGCACTTCGTGTACAGAATGGACAATCTCTTTCGTAGTATCAGGGTTTCGGACGAAAACTCATCTGTTAAATAGGCAATTCATTTTTTTAACTTATACAACTCCCAGACTTTTTGTGTGTTTAGTATGCAGCCCCATTCAAAGCCACGTCAGCACTTTCAACCCTTCTTGACTTAATTCGCTATTTTTCATGCATTTACTGATTTTTTTGAGCTAATGAACTGAAATTGAAAAGCACTACAAATGAACTCTGAAATGGTTGAAAGTAGGCATGTTATCATCATTTCACCACATAGCATGTGCTAAAAAGTTGAGAGGATTACGGCAAAAACTGGATTCACTTCGTGTACAAAATGGACAATCTCTTTCGAAGTATCAGGGTTTCAGACGAAAGCTCGTTTATTACAAAGGCATTTCATTTTTTTTAACTTATTTCAACTCCAGACTTTTTGTCCGTTCAGTATGCTCCATTCGAAACCATGTCCTTGAATTTTCAACCCTTTCTGACTTCATTTGCTATTTTTCATGCATTTACTGATTTTTTTTGAGCTAAATGACCCTGAAATTGAAAAGCACTACAAATGAACTCTGAAAAGGTTGAAAGTTGGCATGGTCTCATCATTTGACCCACATAGCATGTGCTAAAAAGTTGACAGGGTTACGGCAAAAAGTGGATGCACTTCATGTACAAAATGGACAATCTCTTTCGTAGTATCAGGGTTCCGGACGAAAACTCATCTGTTACAAAGGCAATTCATTTTTTAACTTATTACAACTCCAGACTTTTTGTGAGTTCAGTATGCACCATTCAAAGCCACGTCATCAACTTTCAACCCTTTCTGACTTCATTTTGCTATTTTTCATACATTTACTGATTTTTTTTGAGCTAAATGACCCTGAAATTGAAAAGCACTACAAATGAACTCTGAAAAGTTCGAAAGTAGGCATGGTATCATCATTTCACCCCACATAGCATGTGCTAAAATTTGAGAGGGTTACGGCAAAAACTGGATTCACTTCATGTACAAAATGGACAATCTCTTTCGAAGTATCACGGTTTCAGACGAAAACTCGTCTGTTACAAAGGCATTTCATTTTTTTAACTTATTTCAACTCCAGACTTTTTGTGCGTTCATTATGCTCCTTCGAAACCACTTCATCATTTTTTAACCCTTTCTGACTTCATTTGCTATTTTTCATGCATTTACTGATTTTTTGAGCTAAATGACCCTAAATTGAAAAGCACTACAAATGAACTCTGAAAAGGTTGAAAGTTGGCATGGTCTCATCATTTGACCCACATAGCATGTGCTAAAAAGTTAGAGGGTTACGGCAAAAACTGGATGCACTTCGTGTACAAAATGGACATTCTTTTCGTAGTATCTGGGTTTCGGCGAAAACTCATCTGTTACAAGGCAATTCATTTTTTTAACTTATTACAACTCCAGACTTTTTGTGCGTTCAGTATGCACCATTCAAAGCCACGTCATCAACTTTCAACCCTTCCTGACTTTATTTGCTATTTTTTCATGCATTTACTGATTTTTTTTGCTAAATGACCCTGAAATTGAAAAGCACTACAAAAACTCTGAAAAGTTTGAAAGCAGGCATGTTATCATCATTTCACCCACATAGCATTGCTAAAAAGTTGAGAGGGTTACGGCAAAAACTGGATGCACTTCGTGTACAAAATGGACAATCTCTTTCGAAGTATCAGGGTTTCAGACGAAAACTTGTCTGTTACAAAGGCATTTCATTTTTTTAACTTATTTCAACTCCAGACTTTTTGTGCGTTCAGTACGCTCATTCAAACCACGTCATCAATTTTCAACCCTTTCTGTGTTCATTTGCTATTTTTCATGCTTTTACTATTGATTTTTAAAGCTAAATGACCCTGAAATTGAAAGCACTACAAATGAACTCTGAAAAGGTTGAAAGTTGGCATGGTCTCATCATTTGACCCACATCGCATGTGCTAAAAAGTTGAGAGGGTTACGGCAAAAACTGGACACTTCGTGTACAAATGGACAATCTCTTTCTAGTATCAGCGGTTTCGGACGAAAATCATCTGTTTACATAGGCAATATTTTTTTATTTTAAACACCAACTCCAAATTTTGTGTGTTTTAGTATGCACCATTCAAAGCCACGTCAGCAACTTTCAATCCTTTCTGACTTAATTCGCTATTTTTCATGCATTTACTGATTTTTTTTGAGCTAAATGACCCTGAAATTGAAAAGCACTACAATGAACTCTGAAATGTGTTAAAGTAGGCATGGTATCATCATTTCCCCACATGCATGTCTAAAAGTTGAGAGGGTTACGGCAAAAACTGGATTCACTTCGTGTACAAAGTGGACAATCTCTTTCGAAGTATCAGGGTTTCAGACGAAAGCTCGTTTGTTACAAAGGCATTTCATTTTTTTTAACTTATTTCAACTCCAGACTTTTTGTCCGTTCAGTATGCTCCATTCGAAACAACGTCTTGAATTTTCAACCCTTTCTGACTTCATTTGCTATTTTTCATGCATTTACTGATTTTTTTGAGCTAAATGACCCTGAAATTGAAAAGCACTAAATGAACTCTGAAAAGTTTGAAAGTTGGCATGGTCTCATCATTTGACCCACATAGCATTGTGCTAAAAAGTTGACAGGGTTACGGCAAAAACTGGATGCACTTCATGTACAAAATGGACAATCTCTTTCGTAGTATCAGGGTTTCGACGAAAACTCATCTGTTACAAAGGCAATTCATTTTTTTAACTTATACAACTCCAGACTTTTGTGAGTTCAGTATGCACCATTCAAAGCCACGTCATCAACTTTCAACCCTTTCTGACTTCTTTTGCTATTTTTCATACGATTTACTATTTTTTTTTAGCTAAATGACCCTGAAATTCAAAGCACTACAAATGAACTCTGAAAAGTTCGAAAGTAGGCATGGTATCATCATTTCACCCACATAGCATGTGCTAAAAAGTTGAGAGGGCTACGGCAAAAACTGGATTCACTTCATGTACAAAATGGACAATCTCTTTCGAAGTATCAGGTTTCCAGACGAAAACTCGTCTGTTACAAAGGCATTTCATTTTTTTTAACTTATTTCAACTCCAGACTTTGTGCTGTTCATTATCTCCATTTGAAACCACTTTCATCAATTTTTAACCCTTTCTGACTTCATTTGCTATTTTTCATGCATTACTATTTTTTTGAGCTAAATGACCCTAAATTGAAAAGCACTACAAATGAACTCTGAAAAGGTTGAAAGTTGGCATGGTCTCATCATTTGACCCACATAGCATGTGCTAAATTTGAGAGGGTACGGCAAAAACTGGATGCACTTCGTGTACAAAATGGACATTCTCTTTCTCAGTATGCACCATTCAAAGCCACGTCATCAACTTTCAACCCTTTCTGACTTCTTTTGCTATTTTTATACATTTACTGATTTTTTTTAGCTAAATGACCCTGAAATTCAAAAGCACTACAAATGAACTCTGAAAAGTTCGAAAGTAGGCATGGTATCATCATTTCACCCACATAGCATGTGCTAAAAAGTTGAGAGGGCTACGGCAAAAACTGGATTCACTTCATGGACAAAATGGACAATCTCTTTCGAAGTATCACGGTTTCAGACGAAAACTCGTCTGTTACAAAGGCATTTCATTTTTTTAACTTATTTCAACTCCAGACTTTTTGTGCGTTCATTATGCTCCATTTGAAACCACTTCATCAATTTTTAACCCTTTCTGACTTCATTTGCTATTTTTCATGCATTTACTGATTTTTTTGAGCTAAATGACCCTGAAATTGAAAAGCACTACAAATGAACTCTGAAAAGGTTGAAAGTTGGCATGGTCTCATCATTTGACCCACATAGCATGTGCTAAAAAGTTGAGAGGGTTACGGCAAAAACTGGATGCACTTCGTGTACAAAATGGACATTCTCTTTCGTAGTATCAGGGTTTCGGACGAAAACTCATCTGTTACAAAGGCAATTCATTTTTTTAACTTATTACAACTCCAGACTTTTTGTGCGTTCAGTATGCACCATTCAAAGCCACGTCATCAACTTTCAACCCTTTCTGACTTTATTTGCTATTTTTCATGAATTTACTGATTTTTTTAGCTAAATGACCCTGAAATTGAAAAGCACTACAAAAGAACTCTGAAAAGTTTGAAAGTAGGCATGGTATCATCATTTCACCCACATAGCATGTGCTAAAAAGTTGAGAGGGTTACGGCAAAAACTGATGCACTTCGTGTACAAAATGGACAATCTCTTTCGAAGTATCAGGGTTTCAGACGAAAACTTGTCTGTTACAAAGGCATTTCATTTTTTTTAACTTATTTCAACTCCAGAACTTTTGGGCGTTCAGTACGCTCCATTCAAAACCACGTCATCAATTTTCAACCCTTTCTGTGTTCATTTGCTATTTTTCATGCTTTTACTGATTTTTTAAAGCTAAATGACCCTGAAATTGAAAAGCACTACAAATGAACTCTGAAAAGGTTGAAAGTTGGCATGGTCCCATCATTTGACCCACATAGCATGTGCTAAAAAGTTGAGAGGGTTACGGCAAAAACTGGATGCACTTCGTGTACAGAATGGACAATCTCTTTCGTAGTATCAGGGTTTCGGACGAAAACTCATCTGTTACATAGGCAATTCATTTTTTTAACTTATTACAACTCCAGACTTTTTGTGTGTTTAGTATGCACCATTCAAAGCCACGTCAGCAACTTTCAACCCTTTCTGACTTAATTCGCTATTTTTCATGCATTTCTGCTTTTTTTGGAGCTTACATGACACTGAAATTGAAAGCACTACAAATGAACTCTGAACTGTAAGTAGGCATGTTATCATCATTTCACCCACATAGCATGTCCCAAAAGTTGAGAGGCTTCACCGTCAAAAACTGGATTCACTCGTGTACAAAATGGCAAATCTTTTCAAGTATCATGGTTGGGGGGTTTCAGACGAAAGCTCGTGTGTTAGCAAAGCATTTCATTTTTTTTAACTTATTTCAACTCCAGACTTTTTGTCCGTTCAGTATGCTCCTTAGAAACAGTCTTGAATTTTCAACCTTTCTGACTTCATTTGCTATTTTTCATGCATTTACTGATTTTTTTGAGCTAAAGACCCTGAAATTGAAAAAGCACTACAATAACTTGAAAAGGTTGAAAGTTGGCATTGGTCTCATCATTTGACCACATAGCAGTGTGCTAAAGTGAGCAGGGTTACGGCAAAAACTGGATGACTTCATGTACAAAATGGACAATCTCTTCGTAGTTATCAGGTTCCGACGAAAACTCACTCTGTTCAAGGCAATTCATTTTTTAACTTATTACAACTCCGACTTTTGTGAGTTCAGTTGCCCATTCAAAGCCACTTCTCAACTTTCAACCCTTTCTGACTTCTTTGCTATTTTTTCATACTTACGACTTTTTTTTTAGCTAATGACCCTGAAATTAAAAGCCTACAAATGAACTCTGAAAGTTCGAAAGTAGGCATGGTATCATCATTTCACCCACATAGCATGTGCTAAAAAGTTGGAGGGGTTCGGCAAAAAACTGGATTCACTTCATGTACAAATGGACAATCTCTTTCGAAGTATCACGGTTTCAGACGAAAACTCGTCTGTTACACAAGCCATTCATTTTTTTAACTTATTTCAACTCCGACTTTTTGTGCGTTCATTATGCTCCATTGAAACCACTTCATCAATTTTACCCTTCTGACTTCATTTGCCTATTTTCACTGCATTTACTGATTTTTTTGAGCTAAATGACCTGAATTTGAAAGCACACAATAAAAAGAACTCTGAAAAGGTTGAAAGTTGGCATCGGTCTTCATCATTTGACCCAATAGCATGTGCTAAAAAGTTGAGAGGGTTACGGCAAAAACTGGATTCACTTTCGGTACAAATGGACATTCTCTTTCGTAGTATCAGGGTTTCGGACGAAACTCTCTGTTACAAAGGCAATTCATTTTTTAACTATTACAACTCCAGACTTTTTGTGCGTTCAATGCACCATTCAAAGCCACGTCATCAACTTTCAACCCTTTCTGACTTTATTTGCTATTTTTCATGCATTTACTGATTTTTTTTAGCTAAGACCGTGAAATTGAAAAGCACTACAAAAGAAACTCTGAAATGTTTTGAAAGAGGCATGGTATCATCATTTCACCCCCACATAGCATGTGCTAAAAAGTTGAGAGGGTTACGGCAAAAACTGGATGCACTTCGTGTACAAATGGACATCTCTTTCGAAGTTCAGGGTTTCAGACGAAAACTTGTCTGTTACAAAGGCATTTCATTTTTTAACTTATTTCAACTCCAGAACTTTTTGGCGTTCAGTACGCTCCATTCAAACCACGTCATCAATTTCAAACCCTGCTGTTTCATTTGCATTTTTCATGCTTTTACTGATTTTTTAAGCTAAATGACCCTGAAATTGAAAAGCACTACAAATGAACTCTGAAAAGGTTGAAAGTTGGCATGGTCTCATCATTTGACCCACAATGCATGTGCTAAAAGTTGGAGGGTTCGTCAAAAAACTGGACACTTCGTGTACAGATGGACATCTCTTTCGTAGTATCAGGTTTCGGACGAAAACTCATCTGTTCCATAGGCAATTCATTTTTTTAATTATCCAACTCCAGAACTTTTGTGTGTTTTAGTATGCACCATTCAAAGCCACTTCAGCAACTTTCAACCCTTTCTGACTTAATTCGCTATTTTTCATGCATTTTACTGATTTTTTTGAGCTAATGACCCTGAATTGAAAAGCACTACAAATGAACTCTGAATGGTTGAAAGTAGCATGTATCATCATTTCACCCACATAGCATGTGCTCAAAAAGTTGAGAGGGTTACGGCAAAAACTGGATTCACTTCGGGTACAAAAGTGACAATCTCTTTCGAAGTATCAGGGTTTCAGACGAAAGCTCGTTTTTACAAAGGCATTTCATTTTTTTAACTTAGTTCAACTCCAGACTTTTTTGTCCGTTCAGTATGCTCCATTCGAAACACGTCTTGAATTTTCAACCCTTTCTGACTCATTTGCTATTTTTCATGCATTTACTGATTTTTTTGAGCTAATGACCTGAAATTGAAAAGCACTACAAATAACTCTGAAGGGTTGAAAGTTGGCATGGTCTCATCATTTGACCCACATAGCATGTGCTAAAAAGTTGACAGGGTTACGGCAAAAACTGGATGCACTTCATGTAACAAAATGGACAATCTCTTTCGTAGTATCGGTTTCGGACAAAACTCATCTGTTACAAAGGCAATTCATTTTTTTACTTATTACAACTCCAGACTTTTTGTGAGTTCAGTATGCACCATTCAACGCCACGTCATCAACTTCAACCCTTTCTGACTTCTTTTGCTATTTTTCATACATTTACTAATTTTTTTTTAGCTAAATGACCCTGAATAGGAAAAACATCAAACACAATGAACTCTGAAAAGTTCGAAAGTGGCATGGGTATCATCATTTCCCCCATATAGATGTGCTAAAAAAGTTGAGAGGGTCACGGCAAAAACTGGATTCACTTCATGTACAAAATGGAACATCTCTTTCGAGTATCACGTTTCAACGAAAACTCGTCTGTTAAAAAGGCATTTCATTTTTTTACTTATTTCAACTCCAGACTTTTTGTGCGTTCATTATGCTCCATTTCGAAACCACTTCACAATCATTTTTAACCCTTTCTGACTTCATTTGCTATTTTTTCATGCATTTTACTGATTTTTTTTGAGCTAACTGACCTGAAATTGAAAGCACTACAAATGAACTCTGAAAAGGTTGAAAGTTGGCATGGTCTCATCATTGACCCCCTATCATGTGCTACAAAAGTTGAGAGGGTCACGGCAAAAAACTGATGCACTTCGTGTGACAAAATGGACATTCTCTTTCGAGTATCAGGGTTCGGACGAAAACTCATCTGTTACAAAGGCAATTCATTTTTTTAACTTATTACAACTCCAGACTTTTTGTGCGTTCAGTATGAACCATTCAACCCACGTCATCAACTTTCACCCTTTTCTGACTTTATTTGCTTATTTTTCATGCCTTTCTGATTTTTTTTTAGCTAAATGACCCTGAAATTGAAAGCACTACAAAGAACTCTGAAAAGTTTGAAAGAGGCATGGTTCATCATTTCACCCACATAGCATGTGACTAAAGTTGAAGGTTCGGAAAAAAAACTGGATCCACTTCGTGTACAAAATGGACAATCTCTTTCGAAGTATCAGGGTTCAGACGAAAACTTTCCTGTTACAAGGCATTTCATTTTTTTTAACTTATTTCAACTCCAGACTTTTGGGCTTTCATACGCTTCCTTCAAAACCACGTCGATCAATTTTCAACCCTTTTGTGTTCATTTGCTATTTTTCATGCTTTTACTGATTTTTAAAGCTAACTGACCCGACTTTGAAAAGCACTACAAATGAACTCTGAAAAGTTGAAAGTTGGCATGGTCTCATCATTTGACCCACATAGGCATTGCTAAAAAGTTGAGAGGGTTACGGCAACAACAGGATGACACTTCGTGTACAGAATGGACAATCTCTTTCGTAGTATCGGGTTTTCGGACAAAACTTCATCTGTTACATAGGCAATTCATTTTTTTAATTACAACTCCAATTTTTGTGGGTTTAGTATGCACCATTCAAGCCACGTCAGGCAACTTCAACCCTTTCTGACTTAATTCGCTATTTTCATGCATTTACTGATTTTTTTGAGTACTGGACACTGAATGTGAAAAGCACTACAAATGAACTCTGAAATGGTTGAAATAGGCATGTATTCATCATTTCACCCACATAGCATGTGCTAAAAGTTGAGAGGAGTTCCGGCAAAAAACTGGATTCACTTCGTGTACAAATGGACAATCTCTTTCGAATTATCAGGGTTTCAGACGAAAGCTCGTTTTTACAAAGCATTTCATTTTTTTTACTTATTTCAACTCCAGACTTTTTGTCCGTTCAGTATGCTCCATTCTCACCAGTCTTGAATTTTCAAACCCTTCTGACTTTCATTTTGCTATTTTTTTCATGCATTTACTGATTTTTTTGAGCTAATGACCCTGAAATTGAAAAGCCTACAAATGAACTCTGAAAGTGTGAAAGTTGGCATGGTCTCAGCATTTGGACCCCATAGCATGTGCTAAAAGTTGACAGGGTACGCAAAAACTGGATGCACTTCATGTACAAAATGGACAATCTCTTTCGAGTATCAGGGTTCGACGAACTCATCTGTTACAAAGGCAATTCATTTTTTAGAAAGAGAATGTCCATTTTGTACACGAAGTGCATCCAGTTTTTGCCGTAACCCTCTCAAATTTAGCACATGCTATGTGGGTCAAATGATGAGACCATGCCAACTTTCAACCTTTTCAGAGTTCATTTGTAGTGCTTTTCAATTTCAGGGTCATTTAGCTCAAAAAAAATAGTAATGCATGAAAAATAGCAAATGAAGTCAGAAAGGGTTAAAAATTGATGAAGTGGTTTCAAATGGAGCATAATGAACGCACAAAAGTCGGAGTTGAAATAAGTTAAAAAAATGAAATGCCTTTGTAACAGACGAGTTTTCGTCTGAAACCGTGATACTTCGAAAGAGATTGTCCATTTTGTACATGAAGTGAATCCAGTTTTTGCCGTAGCCCTCTCAACTTTTTAGCACATGCTATGTGGGTGAAATGATGATACCATGCCTACTTTCGAACTTTTCAGAGTTCATTTGTAGTGGCTTTGAATTTCAGGGTCATTTAGCTAAAAAAAAATTAGTAAATGTATAAAAATAGCAAAAGAAGTCAGAAAGGGTTGAAAGTTGATGACGTGGCTTTGAATGGTGCATACTGAACTCACACAAAGTCCTGGAGTGTATAAGT
>CM022299.1:9494630-9523126 GCA_011799875.1 Thinopyrum elongatum
CGCAGTATAAAGTGAAGAAGCATTCACTGGCACACAGGTCATCTGGCCCATAGCATTTCAGTACACACAGGTGGGTGTATACAATGATTCAGCAAAACTGATTCACTTCGTGTAACACAAGTGGACATCTCTTGTCGATTCGGGATTCATGACGAAAGCGTCGTTTATTCAAGCATTTCATTTTTTTTAACTTATTTCAACTCCATACTTTTGTCCGTAGTCATTGCTCCATTCGAACCATCCTTGACATTTTCACCCTCTTCTGACTTCATTTGCTATTTTCATGCATACATATTATTTTTTTGAGCTAAATGACCCTGAAATTGAAAAGCACTACAAAATGAACTCTGAAAAGGTTGAAAGTGGCGTGCTCATCATTTAACCCACATAGCAGTGCTAAAAAGTTGGAGGGTTACGGCAAAAACTGGAGTGCACCTTCATGTACAAAATGGACAATCTCTTTCGTATTCGGAGATCATGGGCCACAAACTCATCTACACAAAGGCAATTCTATTTTTAACTTATTCATCAACTCCGACTTTGTGAGTTCATATGCACCATTCAAAGCCACGTCATCACCTTCAACCCTTTCTGACGTTCTTTTGCTATTTTTATACATTTACTAATTTTTTTTAGCTAAATGACCCTGAAATAAGCACTATAAAACACACATAACATCTGAATTCGAAGTAGGCATGGTACATCATTTCATCACATCCCCACAGCATGTGCTAAAAAGTTAGAGGGTACGGCAAAACTGGATTCACTTCATGTACAAAATGAGACAACTCTTTTCGAAGTATCACTGGTTTCAGACGAACCTCTTCTGTTCAAAAGGCATTTCTTTTTTAACTTATTTTCAACTCCAGACTTGTGCGTTCATTATGCTCCATTGAAACCACTTCATCATTTAAACCCTTTCTGACTTCATTTGCATTTTTCATGCATTTACTGATTTTTTGAGCTAAATGACCCTGAAATTGAAAAGCACTACAAATGACTCTGAAAAGGTTGAAAGTTGGCTGTTCTCATCATTTTGACCCACATAGCATGTGCTAAAAAGTTGAGAGGGTTACGGCAAAAACTGGATGCAACTTCGGTAACAAATGGACATTCTGATCTATCTCTTCGAGTGAGTCTCAGTTTCGACAAATCATCTGTTACAAGGCATTCTTTTTTTTTTAACTTATTCCAACTCCAGATTTTGTTGTGCGTTCAGTATGCACCATTCAAAGCCACCATCACCACTTTCAACCCTTTCTGTGACTTTATTTGCTATTTTTCAGATTTACTGATTTTTTTAGCTAATGACCCTGAATTGAAAGCACCACACAAGAACTCTGAAAAGTTTGAAGAGGCATGGTATCACTCATTCTCACCCACATAGCATGTGCTAAAAAGTTGAGAGGGTTACGGCAAAAACTGGATGCACTTCGTGTACAAAATGGACAATCTCTTTCGAAGTATCAGGGTTCAGACGAAAACTTGTCTGTTACAAAGGCATTTCATTTTTTTTAACTTTTTTCACTCCAGAACTTTTGTGCGTTAACGCTCCATTCAACCACGTCATCAATTTTTCAACCCTTTCTGTGTTCATTTGCTATTTTTCATGCTTTTACTGATTTTTTAAAGCTAAATGACCCTGAATTGAAAAGCACTACAAATGAACTCTGAAAAGTTGAAAGTTGGCATGGTCTCATCATTTGACCCACATGCCTGTGCTAAAAAGTTGAGAGGGTTACGGCAAAAACTGGACACTTCGTGTACGAATGGACAATCTCTTTCGTAGTATCCGGTTTCGGACGAAACTCACTGTTACATAGGCAATTCATTTTTTTAACTTATTCCAACTCCAAACTTTGTGTGTTTAGTATGCACATTCAAGCCACGTCAGCAACTTTCAACCCTTTCTGACTTAATTCGCTATTTTTCATGCATTTACTGATTTTTTTGAGCTAAATGACCCTGAAGAAAAGCACTACAATGACACTCTGAAATGTTTGAAAGTAGGCATGGTATCATCATTTCACCCACATAGCATGGCTAAAATTGAGAGGGTTTACGCAAAAACTGGATTCACTTCGTGTACAAAATGGACAATCTCTTTCGAAGTATCAGGGTTTTCAGAAAAGCTCGTTTTACAAAGGCATTTCATTTTTTTTAACTTATTTCAACTCCAGACTTTTTGTCCGTTCAGTATGCTCCATTCGAAACACGTCTTGAATTTTCAACCCTTTCTGACTTCATTTGCTATTTTTCATGCATTTACTGATTTTTTTGAGCTAAATGACCCTGAAATTGAAAAGCACTACAATGAACTCTGAAAAGGTTGAAAGTTGGCATGGTCTCATCATTTGACCCACATAGCATGTGGCTAAAAAGTTGACAGGGTTACGGCAAAAACTGGATGCACTTCTGTACAAAATGGACAATCTCTTTCGTAGTATCAGGGTTTCGGACGAAACTCATCTGTTACAAAGGCAATTCATTTTTTAACTATTACAACTCCAGACTTTTTTGTGAGTTCAGTATGCACCATTCAAAGCCACGTCATCAACTTTCAACCCTTTCTGAACTTCTTTTGCTATTTTATACATTTACTAATTTTTTTTTAGCTAAATGACCCTGAATTGAAAAGCACTACAATGAACTCTGAAAAGTTCGAAAGTAGGCATGGTATCATCATTTCACCCCATAGCATGTGCTAAAAAGTTGAGAGGGTACGGCAAAAACTGGATTCACTTCATGTACAAAATGGACAATCTCTTTCGAAGTATCACGGTTTCAGACGAAAACTCGTCTGTTACAAAGGCATTTCATTTTTTTAACTTATTTCACTCAACTCCAGACTTTTTGTGCGTTCATTATGCTCCATTTCGAAACCACTTCATCAATTTTTAAACCCTTTCTGACTTCATTTGCTATTTTTCATGCATTTACTATTTTTTTTGAGCTAAATGACCCTGAAATTGAAAAGCACTACAAATGAACTCTGAAAAGGTTGAAAGTTGGCATGGTCTCATCATTTGACCCACATGAGCTGTGCTAAAAGTTGAGAGGTTTTACGGCAAAACCTGGATGCACTTCGTGTACAAAATGGACATTCTCTTTCGTAGTATCAGGGTTTCGGACAAAACTCATCTGTTACAAAGGCAATTCATTTTTTAACTTATTACAACTCCAGACTTTTTGTGGCGTTCAGTATGCACCATTCAAAGCCACGTCATCAACTTTCAACCCCTTCTGACTTTATTTGCTATTTTTCATGCATTTACTGATTTTTTTTAGCTAAATGACCCTGAAATTGAAAAGCACTACAAAAGAACTCTGAAAAGTTTGAAAGTAGGCATGGTATCATCATTTCACACCCACATAGCATGTGCTAAAAAGTTGAGAGGGTTACGGCAAAAACTATGCACTTCGTGTACAAAATGGACAATCTCTTTCGAAGTATCAGGGTTTCAACGAAAACCTGTTCTGTTACAAAGGCATTTCATTTTTTTTAACTTATTTTCAACTCCCAACTTTTGGCGTTCAGTACGCTCCATTCAAAACCACGTCATCAATTTTCACCCCTTTCTCTGTGTTCATTTGCTATTTTTCATCTTTTACTGATTTTAAAGCTAAATGACCCGAAATTGAAAAGCACTACAAATGAACTCTGAAAAGGTTGAAAGTTGGCATGGTCTCATCATTTGACCCACATAGCATGTGCTAAAAGTTGAGAGGGTTACGGCAAAACTGGATGCACTTCGTTACAGAATGGACAATCTTCTTTCTGTAGTATCAGGTTTCGGACGAAAACTCATCTGTTACATGGCATTCATTTTTTTTTAACTTATTACAACTCCAGACTTTTTGGTGTGTTTAGTATGCACCATTCAAAGCCACGTCAGCAACTTTTCAACCCTTTCTGACTTAATTCGCTATTTTTCATGCATTTACTACTGATTTTTTTGAGCTAAATGACCCTGAAATTGAAAAGCACTACAAATGAACTCTGAATGGTTGAAAGTAGGCATGTTATCATCATTCATCACCCACATAGCATGTGCTAAAAATTGAGAGGTTACGGCAAAAACTGGATTCACTTCGTGTACAAATGGACAATCTCTTTCGAAGTATCAGGGTTTCAGACGAAAGCTCGTTTTTTACAAAGGCATTTCATTTTTTTAACTTATTTCAACTCCAGACTTTTTGTCCGTTCAGTATGCTCCATTCGAAACCAGCTTGAATTTTCACCCTTTCTGACTTCATTTGCTATTTTTCATCATGCATTTACTGATTTTTTTGAGCTAAATACCCTGAAATTGAAAAGCACTACAAATGAACTCTGAAAAGGTTAAAGTTGGCATGGTCTCATCATTTGACCCACATAGCATGTGCTAAAGTTACATGGGTTACGGCAAAAAAATGGATGCACTTCATGTACAAAAATGGACAATCTCTTCTTCGTAGTTCACAGGGTTCCGGACGAAAACTCATCTGTTACAAGGCAATTCATTTTTTAACTTATTACAACTCCAGACTTTTGTGAGTTCAGTATGCCCATTCAAAGCCACGTCATCAACTTTCAACCCTTTTGACTTCATTTTGCTATTTTTCATACATTTACTGATTTTTTTTGAGCTAAATGACCCTGAAATTGAAAAGCACTACAAATGAACTCTGAAAAGTTCGAAGTATGCATGGTATCATCATTTCACCCCACATACATGTGCTAAAAAGTTGAGAGGGTTACGGCAAAAACTGGATTCACTTCATGTACAAAATGGACAATCTCTTTCGAAGTATCAGGTTTCAGACAAAACTCGTCTGTACAAAGGCATTTCATTTTTTTAACTTATTTCAACTCCAGACTTTTTGTGCGTTCATTATGCTCCATTCGAAACCACTTCATCAATTTTTAAACCTTTCTTTCTGACTTCATTTGCTATTTTTCATGCATTTACTGATTTTTTTGAGCTAATGACCCTGAAATTGAAAAGCACTACAAATGAACTCTGAAAAGGTTGAAAGTTGGCATGGTCTCATCATTTGACCCACATAGCATGTGCTAAAAAGTTGAGAGGGTTACGGCAAAAACTGGATGCACACTTCGTGTCCAAAAGGACATCTCTTCTTGTAGTATCAGGGTTTGGCAAAACTCATCTGTTCAAAGGCAATTCATTTTTTTAACTTATACAACTCCAAGACTTTTGTGCGTGCTTATGCACCATTCAAAGCCACGTCATCAACTTTCAACCCTTTCTGACTTATTTGCTATTTTTCATGCATTTACTGATTTTTTTTAGCTAAATGCCCTGAAATTGAAAAGCACTACAAAAGAACTCTGAAAGTTTGAAAGGGCATGTGTATCATCATTTCACCCCACATAGCATGTGCTAAAAAGTTGAGAGGTTTCACGGCAAAAACTGGATGCACTTCGTGTACAAAATGGACAATCTCTTTCGAAGTATCAGGGTTTCAGACGAAAACTTGTCTGTTACAAAGGCATTTCATTTTTTTTAACTTATTTCAACTCCAGACTTTTTGTGTGTTCAGTACGCTCCATTCAAAACCACGTCATCAATTTTCAACCCTTTCTGTGTTCATTTGTTATTTTTCATGCTTTTACTGATTTTTTAAAGCTAAATGACCCTGAAATTGAAAAGCACTACAAATGAACTCTGAAAAGGTTGAAAGTTGGCATGGTCTCATCATTTGACCCACATCGCATGTGCTAAAAAGTTGAGAGGGTTACGGCAAAAACTGGAAGCACTTCGTGTACAGAATGGACAATCTCTTTCGTAGTATCAGGGTTTCGGACGAAAACTCATCTGTTACATAGGCAATTCATTTTTTTAACTTATTACAACTCCAGACTTTTTGTGTGTTTAGTATGCACCTTTCAAAGCCACGTCAGCAACTTTCAACCCTTTCTGACTTAATTCGCTATTTTTCATGCATTTACTGATTTTTTTGAGCTAAATGACCCTGAAATTGAAAAGCACTACAAATGAACTCTGAAATGGTTGAAAGTAGGCATGGTATCATCATTTCACCCACATAGCATGTGCTAAAAAGTTGAGAGGGTTACGGCAAAAACTGGATTCACTTCGTGTACAAAATGGACAATCTCTTTCGAAGTATCAGGGTTTCAGACGAAAGCTCGTTTGTTACAAAGGCATTTCATTTTTTTAAACTTATTTCAACTCCAGACTTTTTGTCCGTTCAGTATGCTCCATTCGAAACCACGTCTTGAATTTTCAACCCTTTCTGACTTCATTTGCTATTTTTCATGCATTTACTGATTTTTTCGAGCTAAATGACCCTGAAATTGAAAAGCACTACAAATGAACTCTGAAAAGGTTGAAAGTTGGCATGGTCTCATCATTTGACCCACATAGCATGTGCTAAAAAGTTGACAGGGTTACGGCAAAAACTGGATGCACTTCATGTACAAAATGGACAATCTCTTTCGTAGTATCAGGGTTTCGGACGAAAACTCATCTGTTACAAAGGCAATTCATTTTTTAACTTATTACAACTCCAGACTTTTTGTGAGTTCAGTATGCACCATTCAAATCCACGTCATCAACTTTCAACCCTTTCTGACTTCATTTGCTATTTTTCATACATTTACTGATTTTTTTTGTGCTAAATGACCCTGAAATTGAAAAGCACTACAAATGAACTCTGAAAAGTTCGAAAGTAGGCATGGTATCATCATTTCACCCACATAGCATGTGCTAAAAAGTTGAGAGGGTTACGGCAAAAACTGGATTCACTTCATGTACAAAATGGACAATCTCTTTCGAAGTATCACGGTTTCACACGAAAACTCGTCTGTTACAAAGGCATTTCATTTTTTTAACTTATTTCAACTCCAGACTTTTTGTGCGTTCACTATGCTCCATTCGAAACCACTTCATCAATTTTTAACCCTTTCTGACTTCATTTGCTATTTTTCATGCATTTACTGATTTTTTTGAGCTAAATGACCCTGAAATTGAAAAGCACTACAAATGAACTCTGAAAAGGTTGAAAGTTGGCATGGTCTCATCATTTGACCCACATAGCATGTGCTAAAAAGTTGAGACGGTTACGGCAAAAACTGGATGCACTTCGTGTACAAAATGGACATTCTCTTTCGTAGTATCAGGGTTTCGGACGAAAACTCATCTGTTACAAAGGCAATTCATTTTTTTAACTTATTACAACTCTAGACTTTTTGTGCGTTCAGTATGCACCATTCAAAGCCACGTCATCAACTTTCAACCCTTTCTGACTTTATTTGCTATTTTTCATGCATTTACTGATTTTTTTTAGCTAAATGACCCTGAAATTGAAAAGCACTACAAAAGAACTCTGAAAAGTTTGAAAGTAGGCATGGTATCATCATTTCACCCACATAGCATGTGCTAAAAAGTTGAGAGGGTTACGGCAAAAACTGGATGCACTTCGTGTACAAAATGGACAATCTCTTTCGAAGTATCAGGGTTTCAGACGAAAACTTGTCTGTTACAAAGGCATTTCATTTTTTTTAACTTATTTCAACTCCAGACTTTTTGTGCGTTCAGTACGCTCCATTCAAAACCACGTCATCAATTTTCAACCCTTTCTGTGTTCATTTGTTATTTTTCATGCTTTTACTGATTTTTTAAAGCTAAATGACCCTGAAATTGAAAAGCACTACAAATGAACTCTGAAAAGGTTGAAAGTTGGCATGGTCTCATCATTTGACCCACATCGCATGTGCTAAAAAGTTGAGAGGGTTACGGCAAAAACTGGAAGCACTTCGTGTACAGAATGGACAATCTCTTTCGTAGTATCAGGGTTTCGGACGAAAACTCATCTGTTACATAGGCAATTCATTTTTTTAACTTATTACAACTCCAGACTTTTTGTGTGTTTAGTATGCACCTTTCAAAGCCACGTCAGCAACTTTCAACCCTTTCTGACTTAATTCGCTATTTTTCATGCATTTACTGATTTTTTTGAGCTAAATGACCCTGAAATTGAAAAGCACTACAAATGAACTCTGAAATGGTTGAAAGTAGGCATGGTATCATCATTTCACCCACATAGCATGTGCTAAAAAGTTGAGAGGGTTACGGCAAAAACTGGATTCACTTCGTGTACAAAATGGACAATCTCTTTCGAAGTATCAGGGTTTCAGACGAAAGCTCGTTTGTTACAAAGGCATTTCATTTTTTTAAACTTATTTCAACTCCAGACTTTTTGTCCGTTCAGTATGCTCCATTCGAAACCACGTCTTGAATTTTCAACCCTTTCTGACTTCATTTGCTATTTTTCATGCATTTACTGATTTTTTCGAGCTAAATGACCCTGAAATTGAAAAGCACTACAAATGAACTCTGAAAAGGTTGAAAGTTGGCATGGTCTCATCATTTGACCCACATAGCATGTGCTAAAAAGTTGACAGGGTTACGGCAAAAACTGGATGCACTTCATGTACAAAATGGACAATCTCTTTCGTAGTATCAGGGTTTCGGACGAAAACTCATCTGTTACAAAGGCAATTCATTTTTTAACTTATTACAACTCCAGACTTTTTGTGAGTTCAGTATGCACCATTCAAATCCACGTCATCAACTTTCAACCCTTTCTGACTTCATTTGCTATTTTTCATACATTTACTGATTTTTTTTGTGCTAAATGACCCTGAAATTGAAAAGCACTACAAATGAACTCTGAAAAGTTCGAAAGTAGGCATGGTATCATCATTTCACCCACATAGCATGTGCTAAAAAGTTGAGAGGGTTACGGCAAAAACTGGATTCACTTCATGTACAAAATGGACAATCTCTTTCGAAGTATCACGGTTTCACACGAAAACTCGTCTGTTACAAAGGCATTTCATTTTTTTAACTTATTTCAACTCCAGACTTTTTGTGCGTTCACTATGCTCCATTCGAAACCACTTCATCAATTTTTAACCCTTTCTGACTTCATTTGCTATTTTTCATGCATTTACTGATTTTTTTGAGCTAAATGACCCTGAAATTGAAAAGCACTACAAATGAACTCTGAAAAGGTTGAAAGTTGGCATGGTCTCATCATTTGACCCACATAGCATGTGCTAAAAAGTTGACAGGGTTACGGCAAAAACTGGATGCACTTCATGTACAAAATGGACAATCTCTTTCGTAGTATCAGGGTTTCGGACGAAAACTCATCTGTTACAAAGGCAATTCATTTTTTAACTTATTACAACTCCAGACTTTTTGTGAGTTCAGTATGCACCATTCAAAGCCACGTCATCAACTTTCAACCCTTTCTGACTTCTTTTGCTATTTTTATACATTTACTAATTTTTTTTAGCTAAATGACCCTGAAATTCAAAAGCACTACAAATGAACTCTGAAAAGTTCGAAAGTAGGCATGGTATCATCATTTCACCCACATAGCATGTGCTAAAAAGTTGAGAGGGCTACGGCAAAAACTGGATTCACTTCATGTACAAAATAGACAATCTCTTTCGAAGTATCACGGTTTCAGACGAAAACTCGTCTGTTACAAAGGCATTTCATTTTTTTAACTTATTTCAACTCCAGACTTTTTGTGCGTTCATTATGCTCCATTTGAAACCACTTCATCAATTTTTAACCCTTTCTGACTTCATTTGCTATTTTTCATGCATTTACTGATTTTTTTGAGCTAAATGACCCTGAAATTGAAAAGCACTACAAATGAACTCTGAAAAGGTTGAAAGTTGGCATGGTCTCATCATTTGACCCACATAGCATGTGCTAAAAAGTTGAGAGGGTTACGGCAAAAACTGGATGCACTTCGTGTACAAAATGGACATTCTCTTTCGTAGTATCAGGGTTTCGGACGAAAACTCATCTGTTACAAAGGCAATTCATTTTTTTAACTTATTACAACTCCAGACTTTTTGTGCGTTCAGTATGCACCATTCAAAGCCACGTCATCAACTTTCAACCCTTTCTGACTTTATTTGCTATTTTTCATGAATTTACTGATTTTTTTAGCTAAATGACCCTGAAATTGAAAAGCACTACAAAAGAACTCTGAAAAGTTTGAAAGTAGGCATGGTATCATCATTTCACCCACATAGCATGTGCTAAAAAGTTGAGAGGGTTACGGCAAAAACTGATGCACTTCGTGTACAAAATGGACAATCTCTTTCGAAGTATCAGGGTTTCAGACGAAAACTTGTCTGTTACAAAGGCATTTCATTTTTTTTAACTTATTTCAACTCCAGAACTTTTGGGCGTTCAGTACGCTCCATTCAAAACCACGTCATCAATTTTCAACCCTTTCTGTGTTCATTTGCTATTTTTCATGCTTTTACTGATTTTTTAAAGCTAAATGACCCTGAAATTGAAAAGCACTACAAATGAACTCTGAAAAGGTTGAAAGTTGGCATGGTCCCATCATTTGACCCACATAGCATGTGCTAAAAAGTTGAGAGGGTTACGGCAAAAACTGGATGCACTTCGTGTACAGAATGGACAATCTCTTTCGTAGTATCAGGGTTTCGGACGAAAACTCATCTGTTACATAGGCAATTCATTTTTTTAACTTATTACAACTCCAGACTTTTTGTGTGTTTAGTATGCACCATTCAAAGCCACGTCAGCAACTTTCAACCCTTTCTGACTTAATTCGCTATTTTTCATGCATTTACTGATTTTTTTGAGCTAAATGACCCTGAAATTGAAAAGCACTACAAATGAACTCTGAAATGGTTGAAAGTAGGCATGGTATCATCATTTCACCCACATAGCATGTGCTAAAACGTTGAGAGGGTTACGGCAAAAACTGGATTCACTTCGTGTACAAAATGGACAATCTCTTTCGAAGTATCAGGGTTTCAGACGAAAGCTCGTTTGTTACAAAGGCATTTCATTTTTTTTAACTTATTTCAACTCCAGACTTTTTGTCCGTTCAGTATGCTCCATTCGAAACCACGTCTTGAATTTTCAACCCTTTCTGACTTCATTTGCTATTTTTCATGCATTTACTGATTTTTTTGAGCTAAATGACCCTGAAATTGAAAAGCACTACAAATGAACTCTGAAAAGGTTGAAAGTTGGCATGGTCCCATCATTTGACCCACATAGCATGTGCTAAAAAGTTGACAGGGTTACGGCAAAAACTGGATGCACTTCATGTACAAAATGGACAATCTCTTTCGTAGTATCAGGGTTTCGGACGAAAACTCATCTGTTACAAAGGCAATTCATTTTTTAACTTATTACAACTCCAGACTTTTTGTGAGTTCAGTATGCACCATTCAAAGCCACGTCATCAACTTTCAACCCTTTCTGACTTCATTTGCTATTTTTCATACATTTACTGGTTTTTTTTGAGCTAAATGACCCTGAAATTGAAAAGCACTACAAATGAACTCTGAAAAGTTCGAAAGTAGGCATGGTATCATCATTTCACCCACATAGAATGTGCTAACAAGTTGAGAGGGTTATGGCAAAAACTGGATGCACTTCGTGTACGAAATGGACAATCTCTTTCGAAGTATCAGGGTTTCAGACGAAAACTCGTCTGTTACAAAGGCATTTAATTTTTTTAAACTTATTTCAACTCCAGACTTTTTGTGCGTTCAGTACGCTCCATTCAAAACCACGTCATCAATTTTCAACCCTTTCTGACTTCATTTGATATTTTTCATGCATTTACTGATTTTTTTGAGCTAAATGACCCTGAAATTGAAAAGCACTACAAATGAACTCTGAAAAGGTTGAAAGTTGGCATGGTCTCATCATTTGACCCACATAGTATATGCTAAAAAGTTGAGAGGGTTACGGCAAAAACTGGATGCACTTCGTGTACAAAATGGACAATCTCTTTCGTAGTATCAGGGTTTTAGACGAAAACTCGTCTGTTACAAAGGCATTTCATTTTTTTAACTTATTTCAACTCCAGACTTTTTGTGTGTTCTGTATGCGCCATTCGAAGCAACGTCATCAATTTTCAACCCTTTCTGACTTCATTTGCTATTTTTCATGCATTTACTGATTTTTTTAAGCTAAATGACCCTGAAATTGAAAAGCACTACAAATGAACTCTGAAAAGGTTGAAAGTTGGCATGGTCTCATCATTTGACCCACATAGTATATGCTAAAAAGTTGAGAGGGTTACGGCAAAAACTGGATGCACTTCGTGTACAAAATGGACAATCTCTTTCGTAGTATCAGGGTTTCAGACGAAAACTCGTCTGTTACAAAGGCATTTATTTTTTTAACTTATTTCAACTCCAGACTTTTTGTGTGTTCAGTATGCGCCATTTGAAACCACGTTATCAATTGTCAACCCTTTCTGACTTCATTTGCTATTTTTCATGCATTTACTGATTTTTTGGAGCTAAATGACCCCGAAATTGAAAAGCACTACAAATGAACTCTGAAAAGGTTGAAAGTTGGCACGGTCTCATCATTTCACCCACATAGCATGTGCTAAAAAGTTGACAGGGTTACGGCAAAAACTGGATGCACTTCGCGTACAAAATGGACAATCTCTTTCGTAGTATCAGGGTTTCGGACGAAAACTCATCTGTTACAAAGGCAATTCATTTTTTTAACTTATTACAACTCCAGACTTTTTGTGCGTTCAGTATGCACCATTCAAAGCCACGTCATCAACTTTCAACCCTTTCTGACTTCATTTGATATTTTTCATTTCATCGCATTATAATTTTTTTGAGCTAAATGACCCTGAAATTGAAAGCACTACAATGAACTCTGAAAAGGTTGAAAGTTGGCATGGTCTCATCATTTGACCCACATAGATATGCTAAAAAGTTGAGAGGGTTACGGCAAAAACTGGATGCATTTCGTGTACAAAATGGACAATCTCTCTTCGTAGTATCAGGGTTTTAGACGAAAACTCGTCTGTTACAAAGGCATTTCATTTTTTAACTTATTTCAACTCCAGACTTTTTGTGTTTCAGTATGCGCCATTCACAACGTCATCATTTCAACCCTTTCTGACTTCATTTGCTATTTTTCATGCATTTACAATTTTTTTAAGCTAATGACCCTGAAATTGAAAAGCACTACAAATGAACTCTGAAAAGTTGAAAGTTGCATGGTCTCATCATTTGACCCCCATAGCATGTGCTAAAAAGTTGAGAGGGTTACGGCAAAAACTAGATGCACTTCGTGTACAGAATGAATAATCTCTTTCGTAGTATCAGGGTTTCAGAAACTCATCTGTTACAAAGGCAATTCATTTTTTAACTTATTACAACTCCAGACTTTGTGCGTTCATATGACCATTCAAAGCACGTTCATCAATTTCAACCCTTTCTGACTTCATTGATTTTTCATGCATTACTGGATTTTTTTGAGCTAAAGACCCTGAATTGAAAAGCACTACAAATGAACTCTGAAAGGTTGAAAGTAGGCATGGTATCATCATTTCACCACCCACATAGCATGTGCTAAAAAGTTGAGTGGTTCGGCAAAAACTGGATTGCACTTCTGTTACAAAATGGACAATCTCTTTCGAAGTATCAGGTTTCAGACGAAAACTCGTCTGTTACAAAGGCATTTCATTTTTAACTTATTTCAACTCCAGACTTTTGTGCGTTCATTATGCTCCATTCGAAACCACTTCATCAATTTTAACCCTTTCTGACTTCATTTGCTATTTTTCATGCATTTACTGATTTTTTGAGCTAAATGACCCTGAAATTGAAAAGCACTACAATGAACTCTGAAAAGGTTGAAAGTTGGCATGGTCTCATCATTTGACCCATAGCATGTGCTAAAAAGTTGAGAGGGTTACGGCAAAAACTGATGCACTTCGTGTACAAAATGGACATTCTCTTTCGTAGTATCAGGGTTTCGGACGAAAACTCATCTGTTACAAGGCAATTCATTTTTTAACTTATTACAACTCCAGACTTTTGTGCGTTCAGTATGCCACCATTCAAAGCCACGTCATCAACTTTCAACCCTTTTCTGACTTATTTGCTTTTTTCATGCATTTATCGATTTTTTTACCTAAATGACCCAGAATTGAAAAACACTACAAAAACTCTGAAAATTGAAAGTAGGCATGGTACATCATTTTCACCCACTAGCATGTGCTAAAAAGTTGAGAGGTTACGGCAAAAACTGGATGCACTTTGTGTACAAAGACAATCTCTTTCGAAGTATCAGGGTTTGGACGAAAACTCGTCTGTACAAAGGCATTTCATTTTTTTAAGTTATTTCAATCCAAGACTTTTTGTGCGTTCAGTAGCTCCTTCGAAACCACGTTATCATTTTCAACCCTTTCTGACTCATTGCTATTTTTCGTGCATTTACTGTTTTTTTGAGCTAAATGACCCGAAATTGAAAAGCACTACAAATGAACTCTGAAAAGGTTGAAAGTTGGCATGGTCTCATCATTTGACCCACGTAGTATATGCTAAAAAGTTGAGAGGGTTACGGCAAAAACTGGATGCACTTCGTGTACAAAATGGACAATCTCTTTAGTATTATCAGGGTTTCAGACGAAAACTCGTCTGTTACAAAGGCATTCATTTTTTTAACTTATTTCAACCCCAGACTTTTTGTGCGTTCAGTACGCTCCATTTAAACATGTCATCAATTTCAACCCTTTCTGATTCATTTGCTATTTTTCATGCATTTACTGATTTTTTAAAGCTAAATGACCCTGAAATTGAAAAGCACTACAAATGAACTCTGAAAAGGTTGAAAGTTGGCATGGTCTCATCATTTGACCCACATGCATGTGCTAAAAAGTGAGAGGGTTACGGCAAAAACTGGAGCACTTCGTGTACAAATGGACAATCTCTTTCGTAGTATCACGGTTTCGGACGAAAACTCATCTGTTACAAGGCAATTCATTTTTTTAACTTATTACAACTCCAGACTTTTGTGCATTCAGTATGCACCATTAAAGCCGCGCATCAACTTCAACCCCTTTCTGACTTCATTTGCTATTTTTCATGCATTAACTGATTTTTTTGAGCTAAATGACCCTGAAATGAAAAGCACAACAAATGAACTCTGAAAGGTTGAAAGTAGGCATGGTATCATCATTTCACCCACATAGCTGTGCTAAAAGTTGAGAGGGTTACGGCAAAACTGGATGCACTTCGTGTACAAAATGGACATCTCTTTTGAGTATCAGGGTTTCAGACGAAAACTCGTCTGTTACAAAGGCATTTCATTTTTTTTATTTCAACTCCAGACTTTTTTGTGCGTTCAGTACGCTCCATTCGAAACCACGTATCCATTTTCAACCCTTTCTGACTTCATTTGCTATTTTTCGTGCATTTACTGATTTTTTTTGAGCTAAATGACCCTGAAATTGAAAAGCACTACAAATGAACTTTGAAAAGGTTGAAAGTTTGCATGGTCTCATCATTTGACCCACATAGCATGTGCTAAAAAGTTGAGAGGGTGACGGCAAAAACTGGATGCACTTCGTGTACAAAATGGACAATCTCTTTCGTAGTATTAGGGTTTCGGACGAAAACTCATCTGTTACAAAGGCAATTCATTTTTTTAACCTATTACAACTCCAGACTTTTTGTGCGTTCAGTATGCACCATTCAAAGCCACGTCATCAACTTTCAACCCTTTCTGACTTCATTTGCTATTTTTCATGCATTTACTGATTTTTTTTGCTAAATGACCCTGAAATTGAAAAGCACTACAAATGAACTCGAAAAGGTTGAAGTAGGCATGGTATCATCATTTCACCCAATAGCATGTGCTAAAAAGTTGAGAGGGTTACGGCAAAATTGGATGCACTTCGTGTACAAAATGGACAATCTCTTTCGAAGTATCAGGGTTTCAGACGAAACTCGCCTGTTCAAAGCATATCATTTTTTTAACTTATTTCAACTCACAGACTTTGTGCGTTCAGTTATGCACCATTCAAAGCCACGTCATCAACTTTCAAACCCTTTCTGACTTCATTTGCTATTTTTCATGCATTTACTGATTTTTTTAGCTAAATGACACTGACATTGAAAAGCCTACAAATGACTCTGAAAAGGTTGAAAGTTGGATGGTCTCATCATTTCACCACATAGCATGTGCTAAAAAGTTGAGAGGGTTACGGCAAAAACTGGATGCACTTCGTGTACAAAATGGACAATCTCTTTCGAAGTATCAGGGTTTCGGACCAAAACTCATCTGTTACAAAGCACATTCATTTTTTTAACTTTTACAACCTCAGACTTTTTTGAGCTAAATGACCCTAAAATGTTTGTACCTAAAGCAAAAATATTCACAAAGAAATTCTAAATACAGCAAAAAACAACTTAAGAATAAATAAAAGAAAATAAATAAGCAGACAATTTAAACTATTCAAATTTGAAAACTTCTGGCACTAACAGAAAGTTTTGTATTTTTGTACCTAAAGCAAAATTATTCACAACAAATTCTAATGTACAGCAAAAAACAACTCAAAAATAAAATAAAGCAAACAAATTTAAACTATTCAACTTTGGAAACTACTGGCACTAACAGACAAAGTTTGTAATTTTTGTACCTAAAGCAAATATATTCAAAGAAATTCTAAATACAAGCAAAAAACAACTCAGAAATAAATAAAAGAAAATAAATAAGCAGAAAAGAAAGAAAAGAAAAAAATAAATGAAAAAAAGCCCGCCTACTGGGCCACAGCGGCCTGCATACGACTAGAAACCCAACCTGTAGTTTGGCCAGGATGCAGGCCCGCATGCCTAGTAGGCCCAACAAGGGCAGCACAGCCACAGGTAGGCCTAGAAGGCCCTGCTTTAGAGAGGAGCTCGAAGGAGCAGCCGCGGCTTGGGTTTATAAACCAGTGCGGCTGCCCTTCGCTCAGCGAGGTGGGACTAACCTTTGTGCACCGCACTTGCGCCAGCGCACCCCCTTTAGTACCGGTTGGGTGGCTCCAACCGTACTAAAGGGGGGTATTTAGTAACGGTTGGAGCCACCACCCGTTACTAAAGGTGATCGCTTCCTCGCTTGGCCTGGCCAAAACAGACCTTTAGTCCGGTTGGTGGCTCCAGCCGGTACTAAAGGTCCATCCTATATAAGCAGCACTTACGAAATTTTCAGTTTCTTCTCTTCTTCCTCTGCTTCAACCTCTTGCCGTCGCCCGTCCCCATCGCCGCCCCTCCCGCGCCCGTCCCATCGCCCCCAGCCTGTCGCCGCCCCGTCGCCGCGGGTCACCGTCGCCGTCCCCATCGCCGCGCCCGTACGTCCCGTCGCCGACCTGTCGCCCGCCCGTCCCCGTCCGTGCTGCCGCCGCCGGACCGTCCCCGTCACGCCGCCCCGCCGTCCCGTCGCCGTCCCGCCCGTATGCCCGTCCCCCCCCCCCCCGGTCGCCGACCCCGTCACCTCGCATCGCCTGCCGTCGCCCCGCTGTAAGACCGGCCCCTGCCGCGCCATGGCCGCCCCACACAAACACACAGAGACAGATTTTTCTTAATTATTTTCTGTTTTCTGTTTTTTAGTTTTTGTACTTTAGTTTATATAAATGTTAGATAATGTCAAATTGTTGATGAATTAGATAGAAATGTAGATATTAATGTCAAATGTTAGATTGAATTAGATAGAATGTTAGATATTAATGTCAAATGTTAGATGAATTATAGTAAATGCTTAGTTGAATTAGTAAGAAAATTAATAAGTTCTTAGTGGAATTAATAAGTCTTAGTTGAATAGTAAGAAAACTAATTATTTTTATTTATAGAAGTGCTTAGTTGAACTAGTTGAATAATAGAACTAGTTTATTTTAGTAAGAAAATTTAGGTATATGAGATTTGATGATCTAATTAAAATTTTACTATAGAACTAGTTTATTTTTAGTAAGAAAACTAATATAACTAGTTTATTTTTAGTAAGTGCTTAGTTGAATTAGTTGAATTAATAAAACTAGTTGAATTTATGTCATTATCACTTTGTCATCAAAGAATGCTATATGAACATAGGAAATGTCTGACGATGAAAGGATTTCGGTATGTGCGAATACTGCGAAGACGAGCGCGGCCCTGTGCGACAGAAATTTCCTAGTTGATGGTAGGCGCTTCATCAACACGCATCGCTGGATGAGATCTTCGAAGTGGATACAGTAAGTCACGATGACAAAGTCTTTTTCGTAATTAAGCATGACTTCTGCTTCATTTGCTTCAACTTATAATTTTGAATTTTTTTATATTCTACTAGCGTATCCCCCACCATGCAAGAATTTTTGTCTTGGATAAGATTGGTTTCAGTCCTATAGAAACTATGGAGGTAAAGAGAGTTCACTCGAGGACCGAGCATGGTTATACTTTCGACGCAAAATTATACAATGCAGACACCTACCCTATTTTGAATGCAAAATTGGAGAGCACTATGCAAGCTTATGCATTTGAGCCCGATATGCTTATCACCTTGATATTCGTCCGGAGATGATTTTGAAGGTAATATCGACATCTGGGTCGATGTGCAGAGCGCCTCCAGTTCTACCATTATGTGAGTTTCTCAACCATATTTAGTCTTCGATATGTTTATTAAAAAATGTTACAACTATTTCTATGTGATAGCTTATTTCCATTCAAGCAAACATGTCCGCCTTGGTAGACATGACCTACCACTGTCCCTGGGCTTGAACTAACTGCGAGGAGATAAGTTCATTATTTTCATGGCTTGAGGATCTTGAAGCTGTCAAGACAAATTATTTTCCTGGACTCGAAAATTTAGTACTCAAACGTGCGACCCAATATGTTCGTATTGAACTACGGTCACATCATTTATGAAAGATGGTAGATTTTTACTATTTGTCCTCAGTGCATCTTTGCATACATTATTTTTTAAGCTAAACTTCATTCTAAGTATGTTACTACGATGTTCTTCAACAAGGGACTCCCGTGATAGTTGTGCCTCATTGTATCGAGACTAAAGGTCGCATGGCAATGGTTAGCTTACGGCCAAGACATCTACATTGCACATGGAGTGCATTCAGGATTACAAAACGAGCAAGTCTTACTAGTGAAAGACTAGAGCAAAAATTGTGAAGGATCGCAGAGAAGTACTAGGGGGCAGCTATCAGAAGCGCAGCCCACAATTAGGAGACAGGTTCATCTGCATGCTCCAATATGATGAATTGGAGTGCTACACACATGTTCTATGCTATTTTACTGAGAGAGAGCAGCAGGAGTGATAGCTAGCTAGAATGAGTTTGAAGATGATGTGTGCTACACTATGACTGTATGATTAAATAGTTTAGTGTTGGTGGTAATGACTATATGATATTATAGCTAGTGTTGGTGGTGATAGGATGCGGTAATGACATGATGATTAAATAGTGGTAATGACTATGTGATTATTAGCTAGTGTTGTTGGTGATGATATGATGCAAGAGTTTTATATTAATATATGATGATGATGATGATGAGTTTTATATCATTGGTGAAAGAACCGTGATTAGTTTCAAAGTGGATGGATCCTAAGTGATCAAGTCATGGATTATCGTGATAATCCATGACTTGATCACTTAGGATCCATCCACTTGAAACTAATCCGCGGTTTCTTTCACCTAGTGATTTAATACTCAATATAATGTAAAAACAATCTCTAAATTGCTACTGTACGTAAATATACCTCGCCGGACTTTGTATATACCAAATTATATAATACATGTGTGTATGTGTGAATGGTGGGTGCGAGACATTCTATGATATATATATATATAATGATCGGTTCTACGAACAATTCTATTTATATATAGCATAAACATACAATATGTAGTATCGTAAAATACAGAAAATGAAAAAAATTAAATGGAAAACACAAAATTAAGGAAAACTAAATAATAAAACAAAAACCCTAAACCTTTGGTACGGTTGGTGTTACCAACCGTACTAATGGTCTCCCCATCCCCGGCTCTGGCTCGTGCCACGTGGTGGCCCTTTAGTGGCGGTTCGGTGTGAACCGGTACTAAAGGGGGGCCTTTAGTCCCCACCCTTTAGTGCCGGTTGCTGAACCGGCACCAAAGGCCTTAACAACCAGTGCTAAGCCCGGTTCTGCACTAGTGGTACTACGACTGATACGGAGTCCTACAATAAAATGCATGGACTTCGGTCGAACTTGCAGCTGAACCACGTAGACAAGGCTCGTGCAAACCTCTCAGGTGCGCAAACGAGATATTGTTGTTAGACAACAGTATTACCTACAATACTCAAGGAAGGTTGATGGGCCCTAACTCCGGAATTGGCTAAATGCCAATCAATCCGAGATAGTTTCCATATATAGTGATTCAAGATTAAAATCTTGAACACCTTTCGAAAGACTTAGAGTCTAACGAATATTTATGGAACTAAAACCTGATACGGATAAAAATGTTTTATCCTAAAGCTTGACTTGTTGAAATAACAAGTTCAACGAGTTGACTACGATGAGGATGTTTCACCGTAGCGATGCTTAAAGTCGGTTCGGGTTGAACTGGCAATTAATACATATTTCAATCATGAGATATGAAACAAGGATGACAAAAAGATTTACATCAGATGGAAATGAAACCAAGGACTGCATGTGTTACACTCCAAGCTATTTGTCAGTCCAGGGATGCTAGTGAGTGTGCATACTTCAGAGTTCCAGCGATGGACAGAAGAGCAAAATGGAGTTGGAATCTTCGTGTTTTGATGAAATGGTCAAAGGGGTTTGACTTCATCATCAATGGGTAACGAAGATGCTTGTGATTCAAGAAAGTAAGTGGAGCATAATAATACTTCTAAAAACGTTGTGGTGCATGACACATTGTTAATTGGAATAAATTTCTTGACACGAAGAATTAGGACTTCATTTGAAAGTAGTTTTTCGATGAAGTGCTTGAGCTAAATAGCCTTATATTAGGCATGATGATCTATGGAGATAGATTTTCTAATGGGCTAAGCAATGAATACTATTGAAAATGCTAAAAACTTTTTAGCGTTTAAAAAGCCAAGGAGTGATTCTTGTCGAAGTCACATGAAGGGTTTTGACAGACTCGGTGTCCCAAAAACCGATGACAAAATACATGATGGAGATTCCACACACCTTCGTGTTTGGATTAATCATGATTCCATGGTATGTAAAAACAACCAGATATGTCCAATACTCCAAAGTTGTTGCGAGTATAGATACAAAGTGATCAAAAAGTACTGATCATGGGACAACAGTGAAAGATGGTCATTGAGTACTGGTAGTAGTAACTGATGACCTGTTTTATCGCAAGCAGAGATAGAAGTGCTCGTTGTAAGTAATTTACATCGATACAGTCTCATCAATGCTCCATGCGATTTTTGATTTAAGTTAAGGGTTTTGGTAATACACACAATATGGTAGCACGGTAGTTGGAAAGTTGTTCCAAACAAGTTACTGTGCGAATCTGTAACAGGGCGAAGTATGTTGCTGTTTTATGCGACAACGAAGATGTTGAATCATATAGTTCATTCATGAACTTAGTATGGTTCCAAGATGGCTTTTGCTAATGGGACACTACTGTAGGTAGTTGCTCCTACACTCAGTCGAGGAATCCAGGTTCGACATGTGAGTCACATCAGCAAAGCAAAGTCCACACAAATATGAATTTTGTGAAAGCGTGAAAATGTGAGGATGCAAAGATAACCACGGAGCTGAAAGTCGTCAGATCCGTTGGACATCAGGCTATACCAGATTGGAAGCATATTTTACACCAATGTGCCATAGGTGTAAAGTGCATTAGCATTAACTAGATTATTGACTCTAGGCAAGGGGGAGTCTGAGGAGATATGCCCTAGAGGCAATAATACATGTTATTGATTATCTCCCTGTTCATAATTATGTTTATGTTCCATACAATAACTGCAATGATTCTCGAGTCTTCAAAATAAAAGAGGCTTGGGAGGAAACGCATGTGCACGTGTGGAATAATAAACGATAAATGTTCCTAGTCAGCCTCTATACTGGCTCAAGTGTTGCATGATGGTTCTGTTTTACTGATCATGGGCATGTCTATGCCAGCAACTTTGAGGGCACAATGTTGGAGAACATTTGTGTTGAATTACCCATGATGTTATGCTATGAGATAAGTCGTCACAAGTTAATGGTTAAAAACATAGAGATGGTTAATGTTTGCATAATTCCTTTGACCATGAGAGTATCAAGTTTCTCATACTTGCTTCATGAACTTTGGGGTTTGTTAAACATCATCTGTAAATGGGTGGCTATATGTGGCTTACGGTACATGGAAAAGTGTGTCAAGTAACTTGATAGCTTAAGATTGGGATTGTGCTCCTCGGCGATGGAGAGATATCTCTTGGCCCTATCGGTGTTAGGTATCCATCATGGTCTGGCCAGACACAGACGTGATTTGATCACAGGGATTCCGGAACACCGGAAACGAGAAAAGAGAATTAATACCTGTAACTGTAACTGGCATAGTGGACAAGTTGTGTATCCATGGGAACGCCAACCTGTTACTCACCACGGGTTTTGTAACATATCGTGAAGCAACAGGAATAGCACACGGAAAACAACTGGAGGTTCACACGAAATTCATTCGTGTGGGTATAGGGGGTCAATATGGGTGTCACGGCTCCGATGTTGATCATTGGTCGGAAGGGGTTCCGGTTCATGTCTATACTCACCGAACCTATAGGGTCACAGTGCTAAGGGTCATTTTATCTGCTGAATACTAGACAAGGAGTCCGATAGAAAGTCACTGGAAAAAGTTTCAGAGACAACGGAAAAGTTCCGGAGAGAACACCAAAAAGTTTCGGCAAAACCGAAAAGTTGTTTCGGACAACAAAACCATGATCCAAAAAGTTTTCGGCAACGCACCGGGAAACGTTTTGAGGTTGCCAGATTGGTCTGGTAACTTCTGGAATTTTCCGGAGAAAAAACGAAAGAAGTTTTGGAGCTGCCGGAATTGTTTACAGAGTAAACGAAGGTGTTTAAATTACACCACCATCCCGGAAAGAAATGTTCCGGAGCATGTCCAGATATTTTAGAGGGTGCCAGAAATGTCTGGGAACCTTCCTAATCTTCAAAAGTAATAGTCGCGGAAAAACATCTTGTCCAGCGTGAGGGGACAAGATCCCACGATACGTGGGGCTTTTTGGGGCGCCTCCCCTTTGGGGGGCAGCCCCTTGTGGCTGGACAAAAGGTGTTGGGGCGCCCCCATGGTGGGGGTGGCCTCCACAAATGGGGAGAGTGTTGGGAGGGAAGGGGGCCCTGAGGGAACACCAGGACAAGGGAACATGTTTCTCTCCATGTTTGGTGGGAACATTTTCCTTGTTTGGTGGGTGCATGTTTTGTGGCTGAATTTCAGCCCCCCCCTCACACCCTTCCACCACTATAAAAGGAGGTGGAAGAGGAGCTCTCCATACACACTTCAAACTCTCTCACACAAACATGCATGATCTGGCCTTCTCTCTCCCTCCCATGAAATAGTTTCGTAGTGCCGAAAGGCTGTCTGGATTCGGTGGGACTAGTTCTGGACGGTCTAAGCCCTGCCGGATAGATGAACCGTATGTGGTGCAACCCCATAGAGAAGGTGGACGGTCGTAATTTGTCCTTTTGCCCGAGGGCTGTTCGAGTATCCTCCCGAAGGGCTGTCCCATAACGTCCGATTTTTCGAGGCCCTCCCGAAGGGCTGTCCGTGACACTGTCCGAGGGACTGTCCGACCGCCTCCCGGAGGGCTGTCCGAGAGGCAGATGAGGGTGTACATCCTCGCGGTTGGGACGTTGTAAAATCCTAGCTGCGGGATCTGCACAGCCGATCGTCACGACTCTACTCTTCGCTGCGCTACAAGTCGGTAACGAAAAGATCGAAACCTGTATGCAGTCCTCATAGGGGTCCTGGGCTGGTGCGTAGGTTGGAAAATTTGTTTTCTGCTATATTACCCTACATGTACTCCTCGTCTCTCCTCAGACAGCCCTCCGGGAGGTGGTCGGACAATCCCTCGGACGGCTGTCGCCGCGGAAGCCCTTCGGGGAAGACTCTCGAAACTCGGACGGTTCACTCGAACAGGCCTTCGGGAGGACCCTCGAAACTCGGACAGTCTCTCGGATAGCCCTCTGAGGTACTCTCAAACTAAGACCGAAACTACGATCTCTCTACAGAGTTGCACACATACATGTCATCTATCCGGCAGGGCTTCGCCGTCCAGAACTTGTTCCCACCGGAACCCAGACAGCCTTTCGGCTCTACGAAACTATTTCGCTGGAGGGAGAGCAGAAGCCAGACAAGTCTATGAATGTGTATGTGAAAAGATGGGTTTGGGCAGCCCCCCTCAACCCTCCTATTTATAGGAAAACCCATGGGTCGGAGGGGTATTCAAATACCAAACAGTGACCATGAAAGGAAATACCTTCTCAGGGTAAAAAGGGAAAGCAAGGGGGCAAGTGGGGGCTCCATGGAGGAGCCCTCTCTTGGCGGCCCTCCCCTAGTGGGCCCCCCAAAGGCTCTCATGCCATCCATGTCATCCCAAATTCTTGGGACAAAAGCCCAAAATAGTGGCTTTCCAAAAAGTAACCATAAAGTGTTTTTCATATTCCACGGAGACACATTTTTCGCGATCCGTTAAATCCAAAAATATTTCGTGTGGTCCTTAGAACAATTCCCAGTACCCACTAAAATGATTTTGGATTCGTTCGCAAAACAATTTTGGATTATGATTTCATCTGCGAAAGCAACCGAAACAGGTTCGGCAGTATCCGGAACTTTGGTTTTTATCCCGGAAAAGTCCCAGGAGGTTTCCAGAATGATTCTGGCAACCCGTGCAAAGAAAAATTATCAGCGTGTGCCGAAACACGTTTCAACTTAATGGTATCCCTGAAACAACTTTTCAGTTTTATCGAAACTATTCCGATGTCCCTCTCCAGAACAATTCGTTGCGTCAGAAACTTTTTCGGGGATTTCTCTCAGACCCCTCTCTAGTATTCATAATAGATGACCCTTAAGCATTGTGACCCTGTAGTGTGTCGGTGAAGTATAGACATGACCGGAAACTCTTTCTAATCACATGGTCAACCATCGGAGCCGTGGACACCCACATATTGACCCGCCTATACCCACATGAATGAATATTCGAGTGGAACCCCCAGTTGCGGTCTGATTCTTATCGCTTCGCGATACTGTTACAATACCCGAGGTGAGAACATGTTGGCATCCCCGGGATCAACAACTTGTCCACTATGCGTTCACCTCGTTACCCATGGTAGGTGTTGGTTCTCATTTCTCATTCCCATGTTTGGGCATCCCTGGTGATCCAAATCACATTGTCTGGCAGATGATGATGGATACCGTAACACCGAGAGGGACCCGAGATATCTCTCCATTGTCGGGAGAGCAAATCCCAATCTTGAGCTCAGTGCAAGTTAATGTGAACATACTTTCCATGAACCCATAAGCCGCCATATAGCCACCCATTCGGTTGACATTTAACAACCCCAAAAGTTCATGAGCAAGCTGACAGAAACTCGTACTCTAATGTCAAGAATCAGTGCAACACGTTAACCATATCTGTGTTATAACCATTAACTTGTGACTATGTATCTCATAGCATAACATCATTCGTGTCGATCAACACAATGTTCTTCAACATTGATGCCCTCAAAGTTTGCTGGCTAGACTTTGCCCATGATAGGAAAATAGAAACGCATCATCCCCACTTGAGCTGGAGTCTTAGAGGCCACACTAGGAAACATCTTCACCGTTATTATTCACACCGTGTCTCATAAGTGTTCCTCCGAGCCTGTGGTTATTGCAGAGCATCGAGAACCATAGCAGTTATAGCATGGAACATAAACAAGTTATTGTAAACAGGGAATAATCAGTAACATTTATGATTGCATCTAGGGATATCTCCTATTAGACTCTCACTTGCACTAGTGTCAATAATCTATTATTGGTAATGCCACTTGACACACATGGCCACTGGTGTAAATATTCTCGCATGTGATATAGCCTGATGTCCAACGGATCTGACGACTTCAGCTCCCTGTGTATCTTTGTCAATGTCCTCGCGTTTCACGTCTTTCACAAAAATGCATATTGGTTTTGGACGGGCTTTGTATATATGTGAATTCACAGGTCGGAACCTTGATTCATCAGACTGGAGACTATGGAGGCAACTATCTGCAAATAGTGTCCTCATTGACCAAAGCCCTCTGTGAAAACCATATTAAGTTATGAGTGAATACTAGATGATTCAGAACATCTTGTTTGTCGCTTCGAAAGCGGCAACATCACTTTCCCTCGTGTTATAAGAATTCGCCACAGTAACTTGTGTTTTCGGAGGCATTTCCAACTAACTGTGCCCACTATGTGTGTTGTAACACACAAAACCCCTCAATTTAAATGAACATCGCATTGAGAAATGATGAGACTGAAACGATGTAACCTTTTTACAACGAACTCTTCATTATCTCCGCTTGCGTAGAAATTGAATTGTCATTAGTGCTACTTTGCTACTACAATGACCTTTTTTCACTGTTGTACCATGATCAGTACTTGGATCACTTTGGGTATCTATATTCGCAAAACAACTTTGAGTATTGGACATACGCGTGGTGTGTTTTACAACCATGGAATACAGTGATGAATCCGAACACAAGAGTGTTGGGAATCTCCAGTCATGTATTTTTACTCATCATGTTTTGGGACAACACCGAGTCTTGCAAACTCTTTCCATGTGACTTCGGCAAGAATCACTCCTTGGGCGTTTTAAATGCTAAAAAGTTTTAGCATCTTGTCCAATATGTATTCCATTGTTAGCCCCTTAAGGTAAATCTAATCTCCATAGATCATCATGCCTATAGTGCAGGCTATTTAGCCCCAGCACTTTCATCGAAATCTATTTTCAATGAAGTCCTAATTCATGTCAAGAAATTTATTTCACTTAACCATGTATCAAGCAAACAAGGTTTTAGAAATCATTATTATGCTCCACACTTACCTTTCTTGAATCACAATCAATCTTTGGTACCCATTGATGAGTCAAACCCCTTTGACCAATTTCATAAAACTGAAGATTCCAACTCCATTTGTTCTCTCTATCCATCGCAGACTCTGAAGTTTGCGACACTCCTAGCATGTCCTCTGGACCGACAAAATAACCTGGATTGTATCATATGCAATCCTTGGTTTCATTTCCATAAGATGGAAATCCTTTCATCATCCTGTTTCATATCCCATATAGAAATAATGTATTAAATTCTAGTTTAACCCCGATCTGACGTTAAGCAGCGCTACTGTGGGACAATCTCATCCTAGTCACTCCTTGAATTTTGTTTATTGTCAACCAGTCCGAGGCTTTCTCTGTATAAAACATAATTTTCTTGTTAGACATAATTTCTTCTTCTTCTATCATTTTGAAAACCTTTTGAATGATTTCAAAAGGATCCAGACGTTACGTCTCATCGGAGTAAATTCTCATATATTCTACTTGGGTCATTATCTTGAGATAATAAATCCCCTACTAATGCACACAACATTTATTGTACTGCAACACATAAAAAATGTATGACTCCCAATAAGTTTTGTTTTGCTCTTCGTTTAGGTCCTTATGGCCTGTGAACGTTTATTTCAGGTCACTTCACTGCTTCAACTTTGTTCGGAGGAAAGTTTGCAAGGTCAAAAAGAAAATTTTTGATTCAAACAAACGACTTCAAAATCCATCATATGGAATTTTCCTTGCGGGTTTTCCCCAATGTGACCAAATGCAGTGCCACATTTGTGGTATTCTTTTAGTCTTGCGACATTTAGCGTCGTTGTTATGAGTGTATCACATTTTCCATCACTATTCTACCATACATCCCATCTTGGATGAAGCAGGCCCTTCCAGCGTTAGTTCATTACTGAACAACAACGTTTTCTTTTATGAACAACCCTTTTGTTAACAAACCTGTGGCAATGGGCTAGAGTGTATGAAACTCTAAAATTAATTATGAAAGTAAAATCATAGAGGTACATAATATTAATATCCTTATGTCATAACCTACAACACATCCTGCTTCATAATGAATAGGTAAAGGCCCCTTTACTGTTATTCTAACAACCGGCAACAGCAAAAGGTCTCTGTATGACACCTTCTTTCGGGCAAGATACCCTTTAATGCAAAGTCCTAGAGTGGTTGTAAAACTCTGAAATGAATTAGAAAGTAGATACATAGGTATACCGCCGATGGAAGGTATCGTAACATTTTACCTCTTCCCTGTTGTGTCTCTAAACCTCATCCTAGCTATCTTTCAGACCATAGTAGTTATCTTACATCAGTTCACAGAATTGGCCCCCCCCCAATCAAGCGGGTATCTTTGTGATCAACTCACAATACCCAAGAATTAGTGATTAACATGTTTAACACCATAATTCCCAAGACATATTATTTGAACCAGCCTTCCTATACATCAAACTTGTTATGACATTCATAGCATTAGCTGGATATCTCCAGTCTTCTTCTTTCTTTCCTTTCTTTCTGCCTTTATACTTCTAAACAGTTTAACTTTTTATATTTTTCTCCCTCTCTTAGTAAGACTCCACGTAAGAGTGGC